>JAASAO010001737.1:0-70741 GCA_017311375.1 Mytilus coruscus | reverse complement strand
ACCAAGTTATTCGAGGTGTATGACCCTAGTTAACGTTCATATAACACTGGTACTGAGTTGTTTGGGGAGTTTCACCACTATTTAAAGTTCTTATAGGACTACTGTCGAGTTATTCGAGATGTTTGACCACTAAATAATTTTGTTCATATCTATAACGTTCATATAAAACTGATACTGAATTGTTTGAGGTGTATGACCACTATAAAATGTTTTTATAGCACTGTAACTAAGTTATTAAAATGTACTACACTAGATAACGTTCATATAATACTGGTTCTAAGTTGTTTGAGGAATGACTGCTATAAAACGTTCTTAAGGCACTGCTGTTAAGTTATTCGGGTTTATTACCTCTAGATAACGTTCATATAACGCTTGTACTGAGTTGCTGTAGGTGCATGACCACTATAAAACGTTCTTATAGCATTGCTACTGAGTAATTCGAAGTGTATGGCGGCTAGATTACGTTTATATACTGCTACTGACCCTAGTTAACGTACATATAACACTGGTACTGAGTTGCTTGAGGTCTATGACCCCTTAATAATATAACGTTTATTTTCAAGTTTTACTGAGATGCTGGACGCTTTAACCACTACACCACAGTTATCCTATTTAGGATCGATACATTTTGATTCCGGTAGTCAGACTGCTGTGTATCCTCTCCGTAGTGACTTCACGCAAATTTTCTAAATGTAGTTAGTTTTCGTGTGTATGTGTTATGGAAGTTACTTTGTTTGTGGAAAACATAAACGACCCAATTGCAATTTCTACTTTATTTACCTTCAAATGTTTATTTTTTGTTATTATTGTAGCTCAGTGGTATTATTTATCCTTTACACGCACTGGAAATACAGGTAGTGATTTTCCGGCATTTGTCAAATGTAGTGACTTTTCGGGTAGGTCTGTATGTGTGTGTGTGTGTGTGTGTGTGTGTGTGTGTGTCTGTCTGTCTGTGTGTGTGTGTGTGTGTGTGTGTGTGTGTGTGTCTGTCTGTGTGTCTGTCTGTGTGTGTGTGTGTGTGTCTGTCTGTCTGTGTGTGTCTGTCTGTGTGTGTGTGTGTGTGTGTGTGTGTGTGTGTGTCTGTCTGTGTGTGTCTGTCTGTCTGTGTGTGTCTGTGTGTGTGTGTGTGTCTGTCTGTCTGTCTGTGTGTGTCTGTGTGTGTGTGTGTGTGTGTGTGTGTCTGTGTGTGTGTGTCTGTGTGTGTCTGTCTGTGTGTGTGTGTGTGTGTGTGTGTGTGTGTGTGTGTGTGTGTGTGTGTGTGTGTCTGTCTGTGTGTGTGTGTGTGTGTGTGTGTGTGTGTGTGTGTGTGTGTGTGTGTGTGTGTGTGTGTGTGTGTGTGTGTGTGTGTGTGTGTGTGTGTGTGTGTGTGTGTGTGTGTGTGTGTGTCTGTCTGTGTGTGTGTGTGTGTGTGTGTGTCTGTGTGTGTGTGTGTGTGTGTGTGTGTGTGTGTGTGTGTGTGTGTGTCTGTGTGTGTCTGTCTGTGTGTGTGTGTGTGTGTGTGTGTGTGTGTGTCTGTCTGTCTGTGTGTGTGTCTGTGTGTGTGTGTGTGTGTGTGTGTCTGTCTGTGTGTGTGTGTGTGTGTGTCTGTCTGTGTGTGTGTGTGTGTGTGTGTGTGTGTGTGTGTGTGTGTGTGTGTGTGTGTGTGTGTGTGTGTGTGTGTGTCTGTCTCTGTGTGTGTGTGTGTGTGTGTGTTTTTTTGTTTTTTTTGCTGGATTGCTATCTGACTAACATATACTCTTTCTCTTTATTCATATTCTAAGAATTCATTGTGAGGTAAGGTCAATAACATTCCAACTTTAAAAGCAACAATATTTCTGAGTGATACAGAAAATGGTTGGCATTGTAGAGCCCACTTGTAGAGCAATTTTGTGTTTTAGAGGTTACACTAAAACTTGCAAGTGTGAGTAAACTTATTTTCTGGCAACTGGTAATCCATTTGATGAGAAGCTGTTATGTCCTTTGGTTGTTGGTTGTCAAATTGTCATTCATACCAAATCTTCTTACTTTCAAGTTTAAGTGATCGAAACAAAAATTCACAAATGGAATTCAAGTATTTTTACTTAAAGTCACTTCCAAGCTATTACCCTAATCAATCAATATTGATGTCAATACCTAACACACTTTTACCTAACTCTTAGTGGTAAGATTCAAATTGAAATGTTCAGTTAAAAGAAAATTAACACCAATGGAAATTTCGGTACAAACATTGTAAATCCTGTCTATCATATATTTACATGGACAGATAAACTAATTTATCTCGTTCTCCTACTTACTTGTTACGCCTGAAAATTGATTTACAGGTTCTACTTTTCTCATATTCTTGTATGGATCAAATCTAAGAAAAAATTAAATAAACATAATTTTACATATAAAGCAACCACCAAACAGTTAACTGGTAAACTTTGTTGTAAACATATAGCTCCATTTAGACAGAATTTTTCAAATACTGTCTGTATGGCAGATAGATTTCCATAAGCTTGACAAATAAATAAATAAAACAATCCATTTAATGATTAAATTCTACGCCAACAATCTTGGTTACTAATAACAGGTAATAGTTTACCTGGTACACATTTTATGTGACTGCATGATATATAGGTAACCTAGACAACTTTTAATCAAGATTATTTGTTAACATCCCAAATTGTTATACAATAACAATGCAAGTCACAGAGATTTCAAGTAAAACAAGTTGAGTACCTCAAACTAGCTTAATGAAACATCATTCAATGTACCTGCCCAAGTCAGGAACCTCTTTAATGATTGTTTTCATAAGTCAATGTTTTAGTCCTTTAAAGTTTGTGGATATGACCGATCTCTTGACCTTTCAGAATTTTGTAATTGCATATTTTCATTGATTTTATCCCTATGTTTAATTTTAGTAGCTGTGGTTGATTTGTCAACATATATCTATTCTGCCTTACCATGTTAACAGAAGTTCCCTGGATACTTTATTATAAACAATGTTCCTGTTGGATCAAACATTTTTACCATTCATTCCGTTAATAAATAAAATACTGTAATATTTGTTCCAGTGAAAATAATATTATAGAATAATTCTTCCGTTTGGAACTTATATTATGAAGGAACTTCTATTTCATGTCAGATTGACTTATAATGCAGAAATTAGAAAGCTAAACATCCGAAAGATGTTCGTAGCCAGTCTGATTTCAACTGATTCAGTAGTTCTAGAGAACAAATTTCAAGAGTTTACAACTGTGGACAGATGCCAAGTGATAAGATACACACTGGCCCTTTATTTTTGAGCCAGGTCAGCTAGAAAGGAAAGGCATAATACTTACTCTTTGGTGTCAGTCAAGGCTGTAAAATTATCCTCTATTAAAACTCTATGGACTATACCAAGTTCTTTATGGTAGAGTAGAGTCTATAAACATAGTAAATTTAACATTAAACAATCTTTATACATAAAAATGTATATATAGCACCTGTTGTGCAAAGGTCATGCTGTGTGTCATCAATGTCACCAAATGTGATTTTATGTTCTATTTGGCTACAAATTCTTACAGTATTTAAAACATTTAGACGTTACTTAAAACCTACTCGTGCATACAAGTGACACCAAGATATTAAAATAAAATAATAAAATTATATATGGCTTCCATTTCTTTATACAATTTAACAGAGACCAATACACCCAGTAATAGCTGAATAACCAAATCATCAGTTTATTGCCCAAAATATGCAATTGTTGGTCATCAGGTCTATTGTCTATATATGAATTTCTAGGAGAACTGCCTTAGTGAATATCACTTAATATACCATCATGAAAAAAGCTGCAATTACTTCTAAAATCAAACAACAAAATTATAAATACACATAAACTAATCTGGCTGCAGAGTAAGAAATTGGCCGATTTCAATTTAATAAATTGATGAAAATGGATCATTTAGCTTGAAACAGGGCAATTAAGGGGAAAATATTTCAAATGATGTTATATATTCTTGTTTATATAAGAGTGATCCAACTCATCAGGCATGAATGTGACATAAAAACCATAAAAAGGTAAGCTTGCCATTTACAGATATGTTAACATTTTAATATTGTATGTAAATTACCTTTTCAAAATACCCTTTAGAATTTTTGATATTGTGACCATCTTTTATCTTCTTGAATTCAGTTCCATTTGTAGTTTCCTTGACCATGTACCTAGCAGAGTGCACACCTTTAAGACAAAATTAAGTCTTCTTGCATAGCTGTCAACTGACCTGTATTCTGTGGGTTACACCGAGAATTTCCCTTCACACGGGATTTTTAAATACCCGCTGGGTATTCAACAGGCCTCTACATTATCTTTTTCTAACTTGTCCCTTCAGACAAGTTGCAAGAAAATCAACTTGTCCGAACTCTTAACTCACTTGTCCGAATTCATAATTGAAAATCTTACATATTGAGGATATGCACCAATAACACTTGAGCTTTGATCGTACCTAATGAAGGAGCAATTTGTTATTAATGCTATATGAATTTGTTTGAAACTAAATAAAGAATACCACATCGAAATTCAATTTATTATTTCAGACTGAAAGATTATTTGCAAGACTGAGTTCTCTGACTCATTGTCACTATCATGTGTCGATCATTTAATCCTCATCACTTCCCAAATCACCAGGTTCTCTTATGGACCTATTCATTCTGTAGTAGTCGTATGAGTTAAACCAAAGATGTAAATACACCTGGCCACCTTGTGATACTATACATTGATACATGATCATGAAGTGCATAAAACATTCCACTGAGAAAATCTGCCTTTTAGGTATTATTTCAATATATAGATCTTATTAAATAAAACCTCTTTTCAACTTATTATTATGCATAAAAGCAAAATCAAATGAAACATACTTTAATTATAAATAAAACTGAGGTACTTATCTTAGAGAATATATGGTCAATTAATTTGTATTAAAAGGTCCCTGTAATTATGCCATGCATGACACTTTTATTGTTTATTTTTATGTGCTGTACATATGTTGAAAAAAACATTTATTAAAATTTTAAAGTTAAGGTAAAACTCCATATGGAGGTGCTCTAATTAAAGGAGGCTTATACTAAGAAGAAGAACTAACATTGGTTTACTTCCCCTAACTTATATTCCCTGGTCAGCCGTGCCAGCATGTTCAATCAATGAATATTTATTTTTATTTTCGTATGATCAATAAAAGAATCATTTAATTTTTGGGGAATTTATAAGTCTTGAATTTGATATATTTTACATCTGACATGAATTTTTCACTTGTCCCATCGTACAAGTAGTATGGTTAATCTACTTGCCCGACGTCTGTGTCCACTTGTCCCGGATAATCAGACAAACGGTAATGTCGAGCCCTGTTCAAATAACCAGGGATTCAGAAAATGACCTGTTTTCACCCATATTTCTGACCTGTATTGTTTCCGGTATTTAGAAGTCAAATATACTTTCAGTTTTCTCTGCTTTTCCTTTGAAAAGGTAAACAGTTGAAATTAGAATTTGCTTATTAACCATGCCAATGACAGCTATCAAAACATTACATTTGATTGAAAAGTAAAAATTTGAGGATTGTTCGTTAATTGTACCCCAGAAAGTTGAAGCCAGTCAAGCTTGACTTACAATTCTATTTCCTGATTAAAAGATTTGCCGTTTGGAAATATCAAATATCCTGTAAAATCATTTCAAAACAATTTGAACCTTTTAATACATTTCTGTTGGAGAGAATAATTTTGTTATCACTTAAATGTAAAAGCTTTAAATCAAATCCAAATGCTCTAGATATTACACTGAAAGGAAACACACTAACTTCTTTCTATTTATTTTCCTCTTGTGTATAGGAGCACATTAGCTATAAGGGCTATTCCATTAAAAGAGGCTCTCAAGAGCCTGAATCGCCACCTGTATTTCAGAGGAGAAGATTTTTAAATGTTAGCAAACTTGATGAACAAATTGTGTAAAATTGTCTTTAAAGGCAATAACTCCTTAAGGGTCAATTGACAATTATGGTCATATTAACTTTTTGTAGATCTTACTTTGCTGAACATTATTGCTGCTTACAGTTTATATATATCTATAATAATATTCAAAATAATAACAAAAACTGCAAAATTTTGTTAAAACTACCAATTGGTGGCAGCAACCCAACAATGGGTTGTTCGATTCGCCTGATAATTTCAGGGCGATAGATCTTGACCAATTAAACAATTTTACCCCATGTCACATTTGCTCTAAAAGGTTTAGTTTTTGAGATATAAGCCAAAACTGCATTTGAACCTTATGTTCTATTTTAAGCCATGGCGCCATGTTTGTCGATGGATACAAACTTTGGATAAAATTTATAAACAAGATACCCTAAGGAACATTTAGTTAAAGTTTGAAGGTAATTGGCCCAGTAGTTTCAGAGGAGAAGATTTTAAATGTTAGCAAACTTGATGAACAAATTGTGTAAAATTGTCTTTAAAGGGCAATAACTCCTTAAGGGTCAATTGACAATTATGGTCATATTAACTTTTGTAGATCTTACTTTGCTGAACATTATTGCTGCTTACAGTTTATATATTTCTATAATAATTTTCAAAATAATAACAAAAACTGCAAAATTTTGTTAAAACTACCAATTGGTGGCAGCAACCCAACAATGGGTTGTTCGATTCGTCTGAAAATTTCAGGGCCGATAGATCTTGACCAAATGTACAATTTACCCCATCACATTTGCTCTAAAAGATTTAGTTTTTGAGATATAAGCAAAAACTGCATTTGACCCTTATGTTCTATTTTTAGCCATGGTGGCCATGTTTGTCAATGGATACAAACTTGGATATAATTTATAAACAAGATACCCTAAGGAACATTAAGTTAAAGTTTGAAGGTAATTGGCCCAGTAGTTTCAGAGGAGAAGATTTTAAATGTTAGCAAACTTGAAGAACAAATTGTGTAAAATTGTCTTTAAAGGGCAATAACTCCTTAAGGGGTCAATTGACAATTATGGTCATATTAACTTTTTTGTAGATCTTACTTTGCTGAACATTATTCCTGCTTACAGTTTATATATATCTATAATAATATTCAAAATAATAACAAAAACTGCAAAATTTTGTTAAAACTACCAATTCAGTGGCAGCAACCCAACAATGGGTTGTTCGATTCGTCTGAAAATTTTAGAGCTGATAGATCTTGACCAATTGAACAATTTTACCCATGTCAGATTTGTTCTAAAAGCTTTAGTTTTAGAGATATAAGCCAAAACTGCATTTGACCCTATGTTCTATTTTTAACCATGGTGGCTATGTTTGTCGATGGATCAAAACTTGGATATAATTTATAAACTAGATACCCTAAGGAACATTTAGTTAAAGTTTGAAGGTATTTGGCCCAGTAGTTTCAGAGGAGAAGATTTTTGAAATAGTTTACGACGACAGACGACGGACGCCAAGTGATGGCATAAGCTCACATGGGGCCCAAAGTTGAACAAAATGAGCATCGCTGTCATGAATAATAAAGATAAAAATAAATTTTGAGATCGTTTGGAAGTTTTGGTCCCAAATTGAAAATTGGGAAAAACATAGGGTATTTGCCATTGCCAATAGGAATGGGTCCGGTATTCGGACCCTGTGGAATGCTAGAAAAATCCCTGGAGGGGTATACGATCTCAATAGTAATATAGCTTTAAAATGACCATACTGATGGTTAAAAGGTCGGCAAAGTTAATTCTTATTTACTTTCAAATCGAAGGTCCGTCGGGCCTAGTTAGTAACCAAAACGAAAGTCCGATTGCAATAGTGGAAGGTCGCGGACCTCGAACCACCGCTAATTTGAACCTCCGAATATTATTTTCAATAGAATTTGACATCGTTCGCCATGTGCTTGTCATTAAAGGAAGTAATTTTGCACTTCCTGAACTGTTACCATAGGTAGAATACAATGTCACACCTACAGCTGCGTATAAAGTTGCGGAGCAGTTATGTTTTCCAAAATATCACGATAAGAGCAGGAGACAAAAGAATCGGTTATATAATTCCTTGCAAAACAAATAATAATAAATAATGAAAAATAACACAATGAAACCGACAGTCACGAAAACTGACTGTCAAAGAAGACCAACAACCAACAATACTTATTTTCTAAATACCAAGGGCCACTGGCCATAAATGCTTCAACACATCAATAACCAACGGATTTTTATAATTGCCGTCCGACCCTGGTACATTCTTTTCAATGGAATAGCCCTTATTGATTTCTAATTACATGTATAGCTGGGGTTTATGACATTCATTAATAAAAGAAGTAAACTAGTGTGAATAAAACAATAAAAGGGCATTGCATTAGAAAGATATTTAATTAATGATAAAAGTTCGATCGCGCTATGACCTGATATTTTCTTCTTCAATGCAGGTCATGACCTGCATTTTCAGTTTCAGAGGTTGACAGGTATGCTTCTAGTGCACCTAATTTCAATATTCATTATGATAAAATCCTTCACAGATTGGAGCTACAGACATATGACACTCATTTCTAAGTAAGAACTATTATCATAAACTGTATATGAAATGAAAGGAGATTCTCTACTAAAAGTGTTAGGCAATTGTCGCAAATAATAATTGAATCAAAGGTGTATTATCAATTTGTAGTCAATTATATTTCTTCAAATATATTTTTCAAATGGTTTTAAAACTTTTAAATATAACTATAGAATAAAGTAAAGGTTTTATTCTTTCTCATTTAAATTGAATTTATATAAAGAAATTGCATTTTAATGATTTTATAACATGAAAAATAATTAAAATAAAAAATCATTTTCAAATTTCTAATTTTCGACTATATATATATATATATCAATCATCAATTTTTTGAATAATAATCAATTATTAACATCGTTTAGCTGTCACAACAGATAATGTATAATCATCTGAGATAATCATTATGAACAACACTTCCTCTATTTTTGCTCACCTTCATTCCCAACTTCCTCTGTCTGATATTTCCATTGACCACTTCCAATATGTACAACTCCAGAGGACCACTGTTATAAATCATAAATTATATTGCAATATAGGTGTTTATGTTCATGATGTTCTAGAAGAAAATTTATTTTATAAGTGATGAAAATATCACTTTGTACCTAGGTGAGGTTTAGGATTTTTGTCAAATGTTCGACTCCTTGGTTTTTTCCTACGATACAGGGTAAAATATTTTGCCCCATAATGTTGGCCATGGTTTTGTCCAATCAGAGTTGAATATAATTATTACTGTTATATTTTTACAAATTACCACCCCTACATTATACCTGGAAGTTTAGTTCAGATTGGCCAAGACAGCTAGTTTCAGAGAATGAAATGAAAATGTGGTTTCCTGTAGGGTTCTATAGAACCTACTATGTATGCTTCCATTAGTTTAGCATTTGAATTGTTTTACATTTGTCATTTCAGGGCCTTTAAAGCTGACTAGGCGGTTAAGGGTTTTGCTCATTGTTGAAGGCCATACATTGACCTATATTTGTAAACTTCTGTGTCATTTGGTCTCTAGTGGAGAGTTGTCTCATTGGCAAAATCATACCACATCTTCTTAATTATTTTCATAATCATTGCTGTCATTATAAAATAAGAATAAGTGGTCTAACTGCCAATTAGAGAATTACCCACCAAAGTTTGCATGTGGTATTAGTTCAAAATCAGAATTCTTTAAAAGCCTCTCTCAGTCAACATTTCTACAAAGTTAATAAATTGCTTCACCGAGCGCAGCTGGATACGACCGCAGAGGTCCAACCATGAACAGTTGGGGCAAAATGGACACAATATTCGCACTTGATACAGGTCTGAATTTGGATTGTAATTAAATATTTGACACATAATAGGTTTCTGACACAGAATAACTGTAGTCAAAGAACTTGAATTGATTATATGATATGAATTTATATTCATTTTTTGCTTTGTGCAATACACTATGCTGTTGCGAATTGACCCTCCCCCTCCCTTTTTTTTGCAAAAAATAATATTTAAAGAATTTTCTTAATTTCTGAAATCTTGAGAACAAATTGTCCCAACTCCCCCAATTTTTTTAACTCAACTCCCCACCCCTCCCCGCTTACCTTTTAAAAAAATTTTTCCCTCAAGATATGGTCATAATCTCAATTCAAATTTCCAATGGAGTTTGTAACCAAATTTAAAGCAGTGTAAGGGAGGTAATTCAAAATGTTGTGTTTGAATTACTTCCTTACACTGCTTTAAATTATGTTTTGTACTTAAGTAATTGTCCATTAACCAGGACACCCTTGTTTTTCCCCGTTTTGCCCCTAATTCCTTAACGGTTTGAGCCATAACCCCAAAGCCAATTTTACCATCCCTTTGTGGTATGGAAACTTGTGGTATAATTTCAGAGAGATCCATACACCATTCCACAAGTTATTGTCTGAAACTAGAAAATGCTTATTTGGGCCCCTTTTGGCCCCTAATTCCTAACCTGTTGGGATCATAACCCCTAAAATCAATCCCAACTTTCCTTTTGTGGTCATAAACCTTGTTTTTAAATTTCATAGATTTCTATTTACTTATACTGAAGTTATTGTGCGAAAACCAAATGTCTTCGGACAATGCAGACGACGCAGACGACTACGTGATACCAATATACGACTGCGTAAAAAGGGTTCAGCTTTGTAGTTTCAGACAGGAAGAACTTAGAAATTGAAACATGACCAATCAAAATATTGACAGATGTCTGGCAGCTATGTTTTTGACTTATTGGGTTTAAAATGTAAAACTGTGTATTGTGCTAAAGAAAATAAAAGGTACACATTTAAATGGAAGGAACAAATTTTCAGAAATTCTAAAAGTGGCATTAGCAGCGAGATATAAAGAAAAAATCAAAATATAATTTTTCGCTCAAATATTAATGAAAGTGAAATAGTGATATAATAATTTGCTCTTAGAAGCCAATTTGGTTCAATTTTGTCAAAATAAGCTAAGAAACATATATAATGAATTATTCAATTGCAAGTGAATAATTCAACCTCATTGAATCAGTATTCATGTGACCTTCAATTTAACCCTTAGCTAGAGACGAGTTACGCATGAATAAGGCGTGTTCAATTATCAAAGGAAAGAATGTCAACATTGACAGTGAAACAAGGGTAAACCATTTGATTGACTGAATCAATCCACAATAACTCATCCTTATACAGGTAAAACGATGGTTAACATATATTTTGAACCTATAATATGAAATCAAACAGACCTAGAAAAATCCAATTGCATGTGTTCGCTATCAATTTATATCTATATTTATGTTTATATCGGGTTAAATGACCGTCTGCAGTCTTCAAAGGTCACCTCTGTGGTTAATTAGATGGTGTCTAGACTAAAATACACACGAAATGCTGATGCATATTATCGAGACCATGCATCGTAAATTGTTTACTTTAGACTTTTTATAATTTGGATATCCATTATAGTATGAGAATTTGAGTCAAATCGGTGAACTTTAATATGACAGCTAATGCCCTTTAAGCATTACTAGTTTCCTATATTTCTAGCACAGTACAAGCTAAAAAGAATTTAAGAACTTCAGTCAATTTTATATCAATATACAGCAAACTGAGCAAATTTCATGTTTAGCTCAGTGAAACCCCAAAAATCATTTAGACAAACAAAATGGTGTAAAATGGAGTAATGTAAGAAAATTTCAGTTGTTTAGGAGGAATTGCAGATACAAGAGACCTACCCCTTCTGAAGGTAAGGCAATCTTCATATTTTCTTTGAAATCCCAGAAAATCATTTGTATACAGAAAATGTGCACCCTGCACATTAGGTACTAATTATTTTCTGTTAGTTTCAGTGGAACCCAGTCCCTTGTTAGGATAAAATGTACAGACAAAAAAAAAACACGAATGGACACATTAATAATTATATATAAATAGAAATTTCAGAAAGTAGGGTACAATTAATGGATAATTTGCATTTCTGTTAGATTTAATTTTCTGAAATTTAGTGAATCGGAAAATAAATACTCAACAAAAGATTATATATTTTTACAGTAGAGCTGTATCTACAAAAAATCTCTTTATAAACCTCATCTTTATCATGTAGTTTTGCAGACAACAATGCAGCCAGGCCCTTTTAGTTGCAAGTACTTCATCATCTTCAGGAGGATGGTACACTCTCAAGATCTGACCATTTGGTTTTATTTGGAAAGAAAACCTGTAAGGAACAAAAATAATACCACTTACATTAGTTTTACTGATGCCATCGAAAATTGTCTCACAGATGACCACAGAAATGTTCAAATTGTCCACATGGTCCAATTAACCACTATTCCGTCCTCTTTTCCTTGATTGTGACAACACCAAATAAGACTTATCACAGAATGTGTACTTACCATGAGCAACATGACAGGTGCCACCAGTGGAGCATGTTCTGTTTACCTTCAAGAGCACCTTAGATAATCCCCATTTTTGGTAATTTTATTTTGCTTAGTGTTTAGTTTTTATGTAGTGTTTGGTAGTCGTGTCTTTTGTCATCCTTTGTATTTTGCCATGGTGTTGCTAATTTCTCTTTGACTTGTAAGTTTTGAATGTCCCTTGGTGTCTTTCACCTCTTTGACATGTACATATGTTTTGATTAAAGTGCTTAAAAGAATAATGTGCTTTACAAATGCAAATGTAAACCTAAGCATCATTTGAAAAGTTAGTATTACGATTATCTAAAACTTGTGTTTCTGCCTCCTGTAAGATCAATATCCATGATATCATTTAGTTAAATACTAATTCTCACTAAATTGTCACTGTTAACGTATGTATTTTTCTTGATACCTTTTGTTACTGCAAGTTTAAATTAATGTATGCCTTTAGCCTGTCAGACGCCATGCATTCACAAATTGCCTTATGGCATTGTAATGTACACATTCACTGTATTCCTCAGAGAGTGATTATGTTGCGTTAAAGAACTGCATATACCACCAATTTTATATCTTATTGTAGCATAATGATACAATACATTTTAATAAATGGTTAAGTTCTCTAACATATAAGAACAAAACATTTTATATTATTTGAGCAAAATTGATGATTTTCTTTTATAAACAAGAGTGCACACACTGACTTTACTTTTATTATTGAATTTTTGTTTAAAGTCTTTCAGAGGTCAGATTTATAACCCTGTCAGACAGACATAACATCTTTTAATCATTGATAGGGACCTACATCTCTTTGTAATCAAGAAAACTTAAAGTTGACTAATGAATCATGAAAATAAGGTAAACATGGTCAAGGTCAGATAAACGTACCAGGCAGACATGTTCATTTGACTTCCTGTTTATAGTATCCAAATAAGGGACCTAATCAATAAATCTTAACTTTCACCAATGAATCATGAAAATGAGGTCAAGTTCAGATGAACCCTACAAGACAGACATGCATATTTGACTTACTGCTTACAGTAGCAAAATAAGGGACCTACCAGGTAATCAATAAATCTTAACTTTCAACAATGAATCATGAAAATGAGAACTAATGTGTGGGTTCGTGGCCTAGTGGTTAAGACGATGGCTACAGTGCTGAAGGTCCAGGGTTCGATCCTGACTCAGGGCACTGGAAATTTCTGTACATTTGTAGGGTGATTTTCACCATCCCACACACATCTCTGGTACCCAGACTGGAGATTAAACTAGAATGGGTACTTTGGGGCCTCGGTTGGTGAAAGTGGCCCCGACTTTGACCTGAGATCAATCTATAGATATCTCTTCGGTTTGTCTGTTCCCGCCGAGAAGCCGGTGGTTCTCTCCGAGTACTTGGCTTCCTCCACCATAATAACAGACTTCAAAGTGTCTCCTAACACTCCCTCTGTGTTGGGTTGGGGATTGTCCTGGTGGTGGGTTGTATATAAGTTAGTGACACATCTCCATTAATCCTGATAGGGAGTGTACATGGATTCCACTATACCCTCGCAGCAATCGAGGGATGCTCCGTTCACGGAGGGATCTTCATACATACATACATACAATGCCAAAATTTTTCAAAAATATGTCGAATGTTGGCAGTTTATATTTATTCTGTATACATTTGGAAGTTAGTGTGTGGATAGAAAAGACCTCCCTATATGATCCTATATATACAAATGAAAGTCTTCTGTTTTTAACAAACAGAGTGTTCTGTATTTGTATTAGAAAGTACGTAAGATGAAATAATACAACTTTTTTTACTTTAATTTATGCAGAAAAAATGCAATTTGCCTGCCTGGGGAAATAATTAATCAGAGGCTCCAACAGTCATTATCTACATTAATGGAATAATGGCTGATAATTCATATCCTTCCATTCCGTCAAGGTCGTTTAACACCGGATAGAAGAAGTAAAGAATACTGAATCCTTAAGACGAACTTCCAAGAAGATCCCACACAAACTTGCCAAAAGCATGTGCTAAAAGCGACGTTTATCTGTAACTAAGTGTTAATTGTCAGTATTAGTTTGAACTTATGGTATAATTAATGTACAGTTTAAATACCATTTTAGATCAACTTTATAGCAAAGTAATCAAAACTATGATGTGTGACTATCTGAAAACTACCAACTTGCGTGATGAGGCTGGTTGAATGGACGTCACATGGAGCAGGGAAGGAAACGGACAGAGTGAGGTCAATGCAAAAGGTATGCGGGTTGCGTCAAAAACATCACATCGAATTTATATTTGAGTTCATTCCAGTAAAATACAGATACGTCACTTGGAGCGGGAAGGAAACGGACAGAGTGAGGTCAATGCAAAGGTATGCATGCGGGTTGCGTCAATGACAATCACCAGCGCCAAAATGATGACGCAGTCAGTAATAGTTTTGGTTTGTTCCATTTGACCTTAAGGACGCTAACTATGCAAGATTAGGCACAACATTTATTTTTTATTTTGGTTTTCAATGGTCTTCAATCTCTTAATTGAATTGGTTTTCCCGTGACTGGTTTGATTCGAGTCTATAGACGAAACCCGCGTACTTCGTATTAGATTATTACAAGGCCGTCGGAAGGGTGGGGGGGGGGGTGCGTCGGGTGCGATCGAACCCCTCTTTCAAAAAAAAATATAATAATAATTTGCAGGCACGGATGAGCACTTCCACGGGTTACCGTGATCATGCTGCCACAGAATAGGACACATATGATACAGTTTGAGTTTGAGAGATCACCTTTGTTTTCATTTATAGAATCGGCAAATTTCATTTTCTGGCTACTTGGAATTATTTGTTGTTTTTTTTCATTAGGAAATGTTCAACAACTATTTCTCGCACTGTCAGCTGGTTTTGATCGGAACTTACAATTAGTAATGTTATCATAACGTATGAAAAGAACGGACATGGGTCAATGACACGAAGACATCACCAACTTACTCATTACATGCAATACAAAAGAAATCGAGTGCTAACCACATGAACTTCAATAGAGAAGTAATAACCTACTTTCCTGCATGCAGCCAGCTCTGGTAAGTAAGTAAGTAAGTAAACTTTGAGCTCTGTACAGCTCTTTAACCGATTGTTGCCGGTCCGGATGCGAGATATGGCTTTGTAGCAGCATAGTAGTGGCATTGCTCTCCCCTAACACGACCAGCCATTTAACGTCCCCTTCCGAAGGACTAACATCGTTTCTCAAGACCATCTTCTCGCAAAATGGTGTCGAGAGAGAGCCGAAAATTCAGTCCCTTAAATACGACGGCTCTCCTCTAGATCTGGATGGCCCCAACACACAAAAGCAATCGAACCCAACTTGACAAGGGCACAGCAAAATGTCCAAAAATGAAATGGATAGATGTACGACGCTATACATTCATACATAGTGTCAGGGAAGAATTGTTTATTCCAATTAGGGCCCACAGTGGCATAAACATACAATTATACATGTTATGATCAGTTCACACTACATTTTCTTTACAAAAAAAGACATACATGTTAATAAAAAAACACAGTGTATACATATAATATAGTTTGACTCAGTGTGGCTGACTTTCTGTTTAAATTATTATTACTATTTATATTGTTTCCTGCTTATAATATTATACTAGTAGACTAGTAAACCAACCACTGTATAATTTAATTTCATAAAAACTTAGGCCCCTATGAAAGATCTGCAGCTCCTTCGACGGCTCCATCATTATAATAGAGCCTCGATGACCGGTGAACGTTTAAGTGCTCTTGCACTTAGACACATTCATTATGGTTTTGATCATTCATATGAAAAGATCATTGACTCATTTTGTAAACTTCATTCAAGAACTATGCAATTGAAAAACATAATTTTTCAGAAGTGATTTGTTTAATATATGTAGTAACTTAGTTATACTGCAGGTGAGTCAATGTCATTTAGGTCTCAATGTCCCAAGCTAATATGAAAGAGAACCGATATGGGTTAATGGCACGAAGACATTCCCTATTCACTAAATGTAACACAAAAGTAATCTAGAACTGGAAACATGAACTTCTTCAATAGAGCAGGAACTTCCCACTTACAGACAGACAGCTCTGTATGGCCCCAAACAAAACAAGAACAATTAAACCCAAGAGCACAGCATAATGCCCCAAAATCTTATTAAATACGCTTCTTGTATCGTTGGTATTCCTCTTCTAAAACTTTGAAAATTAAATGACACACAATGACCAAAACACTTCTGACTTGGGACAGACGCATATAAATGCGCTGGGGTTAAACTGAGATTTGTAGGATCCGTACCGTCCCTAGTCAAGCTAATCATGTATCTGATCAAAGACAAAATCGAAAATTGATTTTTCAGAGAGAGAATCAACTATGTTTTTCAAGGATTATTAATAGATGCTAATTTAACTGCTTGTTTCTAATAATCCATTATATTATAATAAGATACACGTAGTTCATTCATAAAATTTGTCTTTTCAGTTTACTTTATTATGAACACATGATGTGTTTATAATAAAAGTAAATTGGAAAGACATATGAAGCCATGTCGTCTTTAAAATCTCCAAATAGAGCATGATTAAATACAAGTAGGTCTATGTGTATATAAGAATGTATTGTTATATTTTATCCGGAATAATTGCGGAACAAACGAAGGTGATGTGTGCATGGTCTCTGTCGTTATATATATCATATGAATGAAATTGTAAAGTTGACTTTGAACGTTACCACTGTTATATTAATTTAAGCCAATAATATGTTGAAATAAATAGTACCTTCAGTGCGATCTATGGTTTATACGTTTTCCTCAAGTAAATATCAGCCAAATAACCGTTTAAAAGTGTGTTGGAAGAGTATTGATATTCATGTACTTGACGTTCTTAAACTCATTTAACCCAGAAATTGGCTTACTCATTAAAAAAAAATCTAAACTGAAACCACACCCAACACTTTCGCACCCCTCTTTAGAAAACCTTCCAACGGCCCTGTATTAGCCTGGTATCTTTGATGAATTTCATGCGCATTAGAAACATCTTTCAATAGTATAACTAGCAAAAGTCCTCGAAAACTTGTTTCATACATACACGGCTTTCCTATCTCTGATCTATTACATTGGGATATAAAATATGGCTACATGGACATCACCATTCCGACAGCATAATCCATGATTCAGAGAAGTGTCCGTTTGACAGTGCGAGATGTATAAATACGCAGTCACCTCCTGTCGGTATTGGTTCGTTAAATTCGATGCCTAACAAAGGTTTCTGCACGTTAAAGATGTCTTTCAATAACTCTTTGAGTTTCCAATAGATTGCCTGTTACAATGTAAAATTCTTGTTCCAATCTAACATACCCTCTTTTTTCAATGGCGGATCTAATTAATTACCCCGCCCTTCATCACAATCGACTAACTTAGCATAGCCTACTTTTGTTTTTATTGTTTATTATTTTTTACCTTAATATGAATGAAATATACGCTACTGGACGTTTAGCAAACAACAATCAACCAACCCTGCTTCAATACATAAGGTCAAATTCGCTAAAAATATGTTCGTTTGATGGCGTATCTTCAATTCATTTAAAATTTCTAATCAGACGAAACGATTTTTATTGTCAAATATTTTGATAATTACATTGTAGTATGTTGTCTCTCAAGTAATGCGCACACCACCAAACCAGGGGTGAACTCAAGATCTCTAGAGAGGATGCAATACAGAAAACTGCATCACTTGTTTTATATGTAAGTTTGGATTAATTCGTCTGGTGTTTTTTTTTTTTTTTTTTTTTTTTTGCACTGAGTATGGCTTTTATAAAATTTTAGATTATATTCTCGGTCCTAGCCTCGATATTGTCTTTTTTTATATTTTAGCCTCAATATTAATTCTTTTAAATGTTGTTAGTGTATATCTAAAATCTTGTTCTGTAATTTTCGAAATCTTTTTTTTTTTTGCGATAAATATAGCTAATCACATCTTTGATATATATTATCCCACTCAGACATGGTCTCCATGAAACATTTTTTTCAATATCAATTAATGATAAAGCTTTGTTACATGTACATAGTGTATATGTACATGAAATGTTGACAGACTGAGTGAGTATGAGTCTCATGGTATACCTCACAGAGATTCAAGATGGGATACTTTAAAGTTTACTTCCTGATTGCAGTAGATTTATTGCGATACTGTAGGTGTGGATTTAATAAAATGTCATAATAATGACATCTGAAACAGGTGCACTTCAATGGAATCCACGTTATTTCTATAGAAGTGCATATCATTTTATGACAAATGGATATTTACCCAGTCATGCAATAGACAATAAATCATGCAAATAACAAGTTTTCTCAAGGACAGATATATTATGTCATATTTGAAACGCTAAACCAAAGAAATAAATATCAATTGCAATGCGGATTTCAAATGACAAATCGCAAAATCAAAATTAGATGACTTAAATCTACACGTAACAATCTATAATACATTTTGTCGAATTTCACAAGAGTTTTGTCCAATTTTCGAATATATATCAGTTATTTCAAGGATTTTTATAGTATACAAATCCTTGGTTATTTGTACTGTATGAATACCAATATGCCATATCTTTACTCTGAATATACATGTTTACTATCAAAGTGCCACTCGACTACAAAGAGCGCTATAGTTGAGCGATCACAAACATGTTCAACAGTTCAAGAGCCGTTAGTAACTTTTCAACAGGTAAATTTTGCGCCAACGTAATGCGTTTTGTCGAGCAAAAGTGGTAATTTTTCGCAAGCGTAACGCTCCGAGACTTAAAATACCGGGTTGTAAATCATTAGCAAACTACTTTGTCATTGTAGTAACCTTGATTGATATGATTGCATCAGCTAATATATAATTCACTCCCGAATTGTTACGGTTAGCTGCTTTATTAACTTTGAATTACAACTGTGCTTTTGGCCAATATTTTGCATTTATACTCCTATATAATATGTGTATATTGTCATGAAAGATGGCACCATGTGGCTTTTGTGAGAAAAAAATCTATAACTTAAGAACCCAATGCAGTTTTCAAAATCACGCAATTTGAAAAATAAGCTGTCAATCATTTTCATAAAGATATAGCAGATGATTGAGGTCTTCCAACATAAAACATAATTCTATACTACAGATTATTTTGGAAAACTGTTAAAATTTAAAAGTAAGAACTCAATGACCTAAGTTCAAATGTAATGCTAAAGAATAGTTTAAGTATTTTTAAAAATCTTAAGTATGAATACTTCTCATAACAAAAAAAATCGATATCAATTCTTGTATCGGTAATGAGTTTTAAATAACTATAACGACAACGCTTTAAATGTTGGGATAAAGAAGGAGGAAGTACTGCTTTACGGCTGGCATTCGGTATATCGAGAAAAAAAGATCGCGAAGGAATAAGTAACGGTGGTCAAGTATTGCGATTGGATCGTGAAAGATCTGGTATAGGATCGTGAAGAAAATCTTATCGAGAAGACACATGCAACGTCAGTAAATAATATAATTTATTCAATTATGATGACAAATATTGAAAAATAAAACTGTCTGTCAAAATGGTTCAACATTATGATCAGTATGAGAGAAAATCAAGGCTTAAAAGCACACCGTTTTACAAAACTACAAAAGGCAGATTGCTCTTCAAAATTAAAACAAACATGATTTTTCAAATTTTAATGCATAAACTACTTTTTCTTAGAAATGTCGTTCAATTTTGTATATTGCTGTTCAAAATAGTTCTTAAAGTTATTTTGATTTCGTTTAATCAAAACTTTGCAAAAACGGTAATATTTGTAAAATTTGAAATTCCGGATCGTGATAGATCGGGTACCGAATTTTGATGATCGTGAAAAGGATCGTGAAAGATCTGTTGTCACTTATTCGTTATTGCGATATCCACGAAAACGATAAAATCTTTCTTTAAACAAATGATAAATTATATTTGGAATTGGTATATCAAAGATTGGATTTGCATAACTTATTCCGCTTCAGTTTTGTTTGTGAATAAGGCTATGATGGTTCAATGCCATTGGATCTGATTATTTGATAATACCAAACCGACAAGTTTTCTTATAACAATATAAGTCCGTCTGTCCGTCCTGCATAAGTTTTATGTCGTTTGAAAAGTTACGATTATCTCGTCTGATTTTCATTAATTTGTATGCACAGTGATATCTATAAAACGACCAACGAAGATCTTTGTTGATTTCTGTAAAATTGAAGAAAAACATTGTTTTAGATAAACAGCAGGAAAACAACTGTCATATTCCTCACTTGGCACAGACATTTTCCTTAGAAAATGCTAAGTTAAATCTGGTTTTCTAGCTAGCGTATACGCCCACTTGTATGACAGTTGTATAATGTTCCGTAATATTGCCAAATTTGGTGAGCAACCCATACAGACATAATTGGTAAACGTGGCCATATTTTGGACCCAGCAGCCAAAACTATGTAAACATACATCACAGACATACAACACAACTTAATTTAACATTTAAACGCACTCACAATAAAATCAAACAAAGACACCAACAAAAAGTGTTTTGTAGTTGATAATACAGGTCAGTGTAGTAAAGCATAAATACGGAGCCCCTTAAGTGTCATGAAAATATAAATATTTGTTTGCCGGAGATTTAATCTGGTGCGCACCAGTTTGAAAAATCGTGCGCACGACTTTCAAAATGATGTGCACGACTTTTAAACTCGTAGTTACGACTTTCAAAAATGGTGTCACGACTTTAAAATGGTGCGCCCGAGTTTCAAAATGGTGTGCATGACTTTCAAACTCGTGCATACGACTTTCAAAAATGGTGTGCACGCCTTTCAAGAACTGGTGCGCAAGACTTTTCAGCTCCTGTGCACGACTTTCAAACTTGTGCGCATGCCTTTCAAACTGTGCGCATGACTTTCAAACTGGCGCGCATGACTTTTAAAATGGTGCGCACGACTTTCAAACTCGTGCTCACGACTTTAAAATGGTGCGTCCGAGTTTCAAAATGGTGCGCATGACTTTCAAGATCTGGTACGCACGACTTTGAAACTCGTGCGCTCACTAGTTTGAAAGTCGTGAGCACCAGATGAAAGTCGTGCACCAGTTTTTGAAACTCATGCGCACCATTTTGAAAGTCGTGAGTACGAGTTTGAAATTTAAGTGGATCCTTACATAATGACATATACATTACATGTACTAGGTAAATACAAAAAGTAAAATATAAATACAAGGATATGCAAAATGAACATTTTGAGAAAAAGGACGAGATGTTTTTCACAAAACCCTGGCTCATTAATTTTTGTTCAGGCACTGATAACGTTTTACAAACTCTGAATAGCAGCAGTAGGCTCCCGAAAATCGTATGAGTTGAGAAATTTATACTCCATACGCGGATGAAGTTGGTTCATCGCTGCTAAGGTGAGGAAAATTTATAATTTCAAAATTGAAATCATCTCGTTTGTCATAGACTTTGGTATTGAGATGAACGTTGTAGTCCAATTCGGGGTATATGTCTAAAATGAGGCCGAGGAAGCTGTATATGTCGTGTCTGTTATCTCTAATTCGTGACTATTAATTGGACCCAATCAGAAAAGTTTCTATTGTTAATGGAAAGAACATCTTCAATACACCTGTATGTAAAATGAAATGTAAAGTTAATTTGATTTTACCCATACGAAAACAAAACGTATTTTAATTTTTTTTTTTCATATCTCGTAGCTAATGCCCATTTAAACGTTTTAATTCTTGTATTAGTCCTATAATGCTTTATTGTATTGAGGTCTGTTCATTAAATATTGTAAAGAACAACACACCACTAAAGTAAAAATATTAGTCACAATCAGTAAAACTTCAAACAAATTTGCAAAGAGTCTAATGTAATTAATTGAAATTGGTTACTATAGCTGTATTAGCTGAATTAGGAATGTTCCTTTTCTGTATTCAGACTCTACAGTCCTCTATAGGATTCTGGACACATATTTTAAACTCAAAGGAATATTTATCATATATGTTTATAAAGTTAACCAGCAATTATGCTTCAAAATAATAATTATATATATATTCAAATTGAAGTATTCTCATGTTTGGTAATTCAAAATACCTTTTGTAAAAAAAAAAAAACACAAATAACCAAATCATCAGTTTATTGCCCAAAATATGCAATTGTTGGTCATCAGGTCTATTGTCTATATATGAATTTCTAGGAGAACTGCCTTAGTGAATATCACTTAATATACCATCATGAAAAAAGCTGCAATTACTTCTAAAATCAAACAACAAAATTATAAATACACATAAACTAATCTGGCTGCAGAGTAAGAAATTGGCCGATTTCAATTTAATAAATTGATGAAAATGGATCATTTAGCTTGAAACAGGGCAATTAAGGGGAAAATATTTCAAATGATGTTATATATTCTTGTTTATATAAGAGTGATCCAACTCATCAGGCATGAATGTGACATAAAAACCATAAAAAGGTAAGCTTGCCATTTACAGATATGTTAACATTTTTAATATTGTATGTAAATTACCTTTTCAAAATACCCTTTAGAATTTTTGATATTGTGACCATCTTTTATCTTCTTGAATTCAGTTCCATTTGTAGTTTCCTTGACCATGTACCTAGCAGAGTGCACACCTTTAAGACAAAATTAAGTCTTCTTGCATAGCTGTCAACTGACCTGTATTCTGTGGGTTACACCGAGAATTTCCCCTTCACACGGATTTTTAAATACCCGCTGGGTATTCAACAGGCCTCTACATTATCTTTTTTCTAACTTGTCCTTCAGACAAGTTGCAAGAAAATCAACTTGTCCGAACTCTTAACTCACTTGTCCGAATTCATAATTGAAAATCTTACATATTGAGGATATGCACCAATAACACTTGAGCTTTGATCGTACCTAATGAAGGGAGCAATTTGTTATTAATGCTATATGAATTTGTTTGAAACTAAATAAAGAATACCACATCGAAATTCAATTTATTATTTCAGACTGAAAGATTATTTGCAAGACTGAGTTCTCTGACTCATTGTCACTATCATGTGTCGATCATTTAATCCTCATCACTTCCCAAATCACCAGGTTCTCTTATGGACCTATTCATTCTGTAGTAGTCGTATGAGTTAAACCAAAGATGTAAATACACCTGGCCACCTTGTGATACTATACATTGATACATGATCATGAAGTGCATAAAACATTCCACTGAGAAAATCTGCCTTTTAGGTATTATTTCAATATATAGATCTTATTAAATAAAACCTCTTTTCAACTTATTATTATGCATAAAAGCAAAATCAAATGAAACATACTTTAATTATAAATAAAACTGAGGTACTTATCTTAGAGAATATATGGTCAATTAATTTGTATTAAAAGGTCCCTGTAATTATGCCATGCATGACACTTTTATTGTTTATTTTATGTGCTGTACATATGTTGAAAAAAACATTTATTAAAATTTTAAAGTTAAGGTAAAACTCCATATGGAGGTGCTCCTAATTAAAGGAGGCTTATACTAAGAAGAAGAACTAACATTGGTTTACTTCCCTAACTTATATTCCCTGGTCAGCCGTGCCAGCATGTTCAATCAATGAATATTTATTTCATTTCATATGATCAATAAAAGAATCATTCAATTTTGGGGAATTTATAAGTCTTGAATTTGATCTATTTTACATCTGACATCAATTTTTCACTTGTCCCATCGGACAAGTAGTATGGTGAATCTACTTGCCCGACGCCTGTGTCCACTTGTCCCGGACAATCTGACAAACGGTAATGTCGAGCCCTGTTCAAATAACCAGGATTCAGAAAATGACCTGTTTTCACCCATATTTCTGACCTGTATTGTTTCCGGTATTTAGAAGTCAAATATACTTTCAGTTTTCTCATGCTTTTCCTTTGAAAAGGTAAACAGTTGAAATTAGAATTTGCTTATTAACCATGCCAATGACAGCTATCAAAACATTACATTTGATTGAAAAGTAAAAATTTGAGGATTGTTCGTTAATTGTACCCCAGAAAGTTGAAGCCAGTCAAGCTTGACTTACAATTCTATTTCCTGATTAAAAGATTTGCCGCTTGGAAATATCAAATATCCTGTAAAATCATTTCAAAACAATTTGAACCTTTTAATACATTTCTGTTGGAGAGAATAATTTTGTTATCACTTAAATGTAAAAGCTTTAAATCAAATCCAAATGCTCTAGATATTACACTGAAAGGAAACACACTAACTTCTTTCTATTTATTTTCCTCTTGTGTATAGGAGCACATTAGCTATAAGGGCTATTCCATTAAAAGAGGCTCTCAAGAGCCTGAATCGCTCACCTGTATTTCAGAGGAGAAGATTTTTAAATGTTAGCAAACTTGATGAACAAATTGTGTAAAATTGTCTTTAAAGGGCAATAACTCCTTAAGGGTCAATTGACAATTATGGTCATATTAACTTTTTGTAGATCTTACTTTGCTGAACATTATTGCTGCTTACAGTTTATATATATCTATAATAATATTCAAAATAATAACAAAAACTGCAAAATTTTGTTAAAACTACTAATTGGTGGCAGCAACCCAACAATGGGTTGTTCGATTCGCCTGATAATTTCAGGCCGATAGATCTTGACCAATTAAACAATTTTACCCCATGTCACATTTGCTCTAAAAGGTTTAGTTTTTGAGATATAAGCCAAAACTGCATTTGAACCTTATGTTCTATTTTAAGCCATGGCGCCATGTTTGTCGATGGATACAAACTTTGGATAAAATTTATAAACAAGATACCCTAAGGAACATTTAGTTAAAGTTTGAAGGTAATTGGCCCAGTAGTTTCAGAGGAGAAGATTTTAAATGTTAGCAAACTTGATGAACAAATTGTGTAAAATTGTCTTTAAAGGGCAATAACTCCTTAAGGGTCAATTGACAATTATGGTCATATTAACTTTTGTAGATCTTACTTTGCTGAACATTATTGCTGCTTACAGTTTATATATTTCTATAATAATTTTCAAAATAATAACAAAAACTGCAAAATTTTGTTAAAACTACCAATTCGGTGGCAGCAACCCAACAATGGGTTGTTCGATTCGTCTGAAAATTTCAGGGCCGATAGATCTTGACCAAATGTACAATTTACCCCATCACATTTGCTCTAAAAGATTTAGTTTTTGAGATATAAGCAAAAACTGCATTTGACCCTTATGTTCTATTTTTAGCCATGGTGGCCATGTTTGTCAATGGATACAAACTTCGGATATAATTTATAAACAAGATACCCTAAGGAACATTAAGTTAAAGTTTGAAGGTAATTGGCCCAGTAGTTTCAGAGGAGAAGATTTTAAATGTTAGCAAACTTGAAGAACAAATTGTGTAAAATTGTCTTTAAAGGGCAATAACTCCTTAAGGGGTCAATTGACAATTATGGTCATATTAACTTTTTGTAGATCTTACTTTTCTGAACATTATTCCTGCTTACAGTTTATATATATCTATAATAATATTCAAAATAATAACAAAAACTGCAAAATTTTGTTAAAACTACCAATTCAGTGGCAGCAACCCAACAATGGGTTGTTCGATTCGTCTGAAAATTTTAGAGCTGATAGATCTTGACCAATTGAACAATTTTACCCATGTCAGATTTGTTCTAAAAGCTTTAGTTTTAGAGATATAAGCCAAAAACTGCATTTGACCCTATGTTCTATTTTTAACCATGGTGGCTATGTTTGTCGATGGATCAAAACTTGGATATAATTTATAAACTAGATACCCTAAGGAACATTTAGTTAAAGTTTGAAGGTATTTGGCCCAGTAGTTTCAGAGGAGAAGATTTTTGAAATAGTTTACGACGACAGACGACGGACGCCAAGTGATGGCATAAGCTCACATGGGGCCCAAAGTTGAACAAAATGAGCATCGCTGTCATGAATAATAAAGATAAAATAAATTTTGAGATCGTTTGAAGTTTTGGTCCCAAATTGAAAATTGGGAAAACATAGGGTATTTGCCATTGCCAATAGGAATGGGTCCGTATTCGGACCCTGTGGAATGCTAGAAAAATCCCTGGAGGTATACAATCTCAATAGTAATATAGCTTTAAAATGACCATACTGATGGTTAAAAGGTCGGCAAAGTTAATTTTATTTACTTTCAAATCAAGGTCCGTCGGGCCTAGTTAGTAACCAAAACGAAAGTCCGATTGCAATAGTGGAAGGTCGCGGACCTCGAACCACCGCTTATTTGAACCTCCGAATATTATTTTCAATAGAATTTGACATCGCTCGCCATGTGCTTGTCATTAAAGGAAGTAATTCTTGCACTTCCTGAACTGTTACCATAGGTAGAATACAATGTCACACCTACAGCTGCGTATAAAGTTATGGGAGCAGTTATGTTTTCCAAAATATCACGATAAGAGCAGGAGACAAAAGAATCGGTTATATAATTCCTTGCAAAACAAATAATAATAAATAATGAAAAATAACACATGAAACCGACAGTCACGAAAACTGACTGTCAAAGAAGACCAACAACCAACAATACTTATTTTCTCTAAATACCAAGGGCCACTGGCCATAAATGCTTCAACACATCAATAACCAACGGATTTTTATAATTGCCGTCCGACCCTGGTACATTCTTTTCAATGGAATAGCCCTTATTGATTTCTAATTACATGTATAGCTGGGGTTTATGACATTCATTAATAAAAGAAGTAAACTAGTGTGAATAAAACAATAAAAGGGCATTGCATTAGAAAGATATTTAATTAATGATAAAAGTTCGATCGCGTTATGACCTGATATTTTCTTTTCTTCAATGCAGGTCATGACCTGCATTTTCAGTTTCAGAGGTTGACAGGTATGCTTCTAGTGCACCTAATTTCAATATTCATTATGATAAAATCCTTCACAGATTGGAGCTACAGACATATGACACTCATTTCTAAGTAAGAACTATTATCATAAACTGTATATGAAATGAAAGGAGATTCTCTACTAAAAGTGTTAGGCAATTGTCGCAAATAATAATTGAATCAAAGGTGTATTATCAATTTGTAGTCAATTATATTTCTTCAAATATATTTTCAAATGGTTTTAAAAACTTTTAAATATAACTATAGAATAAAGTAAAGGTTTTATTCTTTCTCATTTAAATTGAATTTATATAAAGAAATTGCATTTTAATGATTTTATAACATGAAAAATAATTAAAATAAAAAATCATTTTCAAATTTCTAATTTTCGACTATATATATATATATATCAATCATCAATTTTTTGAATAATAATCAATTATTAACATCGTTTAGCTGTCACAACAGATAATGTATAATCATCTGAGATAATCATTATGAACAACACTTCCTCTATTTTTGCTCACCTTCATTCCCAACTTCCTCTGTCTGATATTTCCATTGACCACTTCCAATATGTACAACTCCAGAGGACCACTGTTATAAATCATAAATTATATTGCAATATAGGTGTTTATGTTCATGATGTTCTAGAAGAAAATTTATTTTATAAGTGATGAAAATATCACTTTGTACCTAGGTGAGGTTTAGGATTTTTGTCAAATGTTCGACTCCTTGGTTTTTCCTACGATACAGGGTAAAATATTTTGCCCCATAATGTTGGCCATGGTTTTGTCCAATCAGAGTTGAATATAATTATTACTGTTATATTTTTACAAATTACCACCCCTACATTATACCTGGAAGTTTAGTTCAGATTGGCCAAGACAGCTAGTTTCAGAGAATGAAATGAAAATGTGGTTTCCTGTAGGGTTCTATAGAACCTACTATGTATGCTTCCATTAGTTTAGCATTTGAATTGTTTTACATTTGTCATTTCAGGGCCTTTTAAAGCTGACTAGGCGGTTAAGGGTTTTGCTCATTGTTGAAGGCCATACATTGACCTATATTTGTAAACTTCTGTGTCATTTGGTCTCTAGTGGAGAGTTGTCTCATTGGCAAAATCATACCACATCTTCTTAATTATTTTCATAATCATTGCTGTCATTATAAAAATAAGAATAAGTGGTCTAACTGCCAATTAGAGAATTACCCACCAAAGTTTGCATGTGGTATTAGTTCAAAATCAGAATTCTTTAAAAGCCTCTCTCAGTCAACATTTCTACAAAGTTAATAAATTGCTTCACCGAGCGCAGCTGGATACGACCGCAGAGGTCCAACCATGAACAGTTGGGGCAAAATGGACACAATATTCGCACTTGATACAGGTCTGAATTTGGATTGTAATTAAATATTTGACACATAATAGGTTTCTGACACAGAATAACTGTAGTCAAAGAACTTGAATTGATTATATGATATGAATTTATATTCATTTTTTGCTTTTGTGCAATACACTATGCTGTTGCGAATTGACCTCCCCTCCCTTTTTTTGCAAAAAATAATATTTAAAGAATTTTCTTAATTTCTGAAATCTTGAGAACAAATTGTCCCAACTCCCCAATTTTTTTAACTCAACTCCCCACCCCTCCCCGCTTACCTTTTAAAAAAATTCTTTCCCTCAAGATATGGTCATAATCTCAATTCAAATTTCAATGGAGTTTGTAACCATTTAAAGCAGTGTAAGGGAGGTAATTCAAAATGTTGTGTTTGAATTACTTCCTTACACTGCTTTTAAATTATGTTTTGTACTTAAGTAATTGTCCATTAACCAGGACACCCTTGTTTTTCCCCTGTTTTGCCCCTAATTCCTTAACGGTTTGAGCCATAACCCCAAAGCCAATTTTACCATCCCTTGTGGTATGGAAACTTGTGGTATAATTTCAGAGAGATCCATACACCATTCCACAAGTTATTGTCTGAAACTAGAAAATGCTTATTTGGGCCCCTTTTGGCCCCTAATTCCTAACCTGTTGGGATCATAACCCCTAAAATCAATCCCAACTTTCCTTTTGTGGTCATAAACCTTGTTTTTAAATTTCATAGATTTCTATTTACTTATACTGAAGTTATTGCGAAAACCAAATGTCTTCGGACAATGCAGACGACGAGACGACTACGTGATACCAATATACGACTGCGTAAAAAGGGTTCAGCTTTGTAGTTTCAGACAGGAAGAACTTAGAAATTGAAACATGACCAATCAAAATATTGACAGATGTCTGGCAGCTATGTTTTTGACTTATTGGGTTTAAAATGTAAAACTGTGTATTGTGCTAAAGAAAATAAAAGGTACACATTTAAATGGAAGGAACAAATTTTCAGAAATTCTAAAAGTGGCATTAGCAGCGAGATATAAAGAAAAAATCAAAATATAATTTTTCGCTCAAATATTAATGAAAGTGAAATAGTGATATAATAATTTGCTCTTAGAAGCCAATTTGGTTCAATTTTGTCAAAATAAGCTAAGAACATATATAATGAATTATTCAATTGCAAGTGAATAATTCAACCTCATTGAATCAGTATTCATGTGACCTTCAATTTAACCCTTAGCTAGAGACGAGTTACGCATGAATAAGGCGTGTTCAATTATCAAAAGGAAAGAATGTCAACATTGACAGTGAAACAAGGGTAAACCATTTGATTGACTGAATCAATCCACAATAACTCATCCTTATACAGGTAAAACGATGGTTAACATATATTTTGAACCTATAATATGAAATCAAACAGACCTAGAAAAATCCAATTGCATTAGTTCGCTATCTATTTATATCTATATTTATGTTTATATCGGGTAATATGACCTTCTGCAGTCTTCGGAGGTCACCTCAATGGTTAATTAGATGGCGCCTAGACTAAAATACACGAAATGCTGATACATATTATCGAGGCCATGCATTGTAAATTGTTTATTTTAGACTTTTATAATTTGGATATACATTATAATATGTTATAAATCAAATATGAGAATTTGAGTCAAATCGGTGAACTTGAATTTGACAGCTTATGCCCTTTAAGCATTACTAGTTTCCTATATTTCTAGCACAGTACAAGCTAAAAAGAATTTAAGAACTTCAGTCAATTTTATATCAATATACAGCAAACTGAGCAAATTTCATGTTTAGCTCAGTGAAACCCCAAAATCATTTAGACAAACAAAATGGTGTAAAATGGAGTAATGTAAGAAAATTTCAGTTGTTTAGGAGGAATTGCAGATACAAGAGACCTACCCCTTCTGAAGGTAAGGCAATCTTCATATTTTCTTTGAAATCCCAGAAAATCATTTGTATACAGAAAATGTGCACCCTGCACATTAGGTACTAATTATTTTCTGTTAGTTTCAGTGGAACCCAGTCCCTTGTTAGGATAAAATGTACAGACAAAAAAAACACGAATGGACACATTAATAATTATATATAAATAGAAATTTCAGAAAGTAGGGTACAATTAATGGATAATTTGCATTTCTGTTAGATTTAATTTTCTGAAATTTAGTGAATCGGAAAATAAATACTCAACAAAAGATTATATATTTTACAGTAGAGCTGTATCTACAAAAAATCTCTTTATAAACCTCATCTTTATCATGTAGTTTTGCAGACAACAATGCAGCCAGGCCCTTTTAGTTGCAAGTACTTCATCATCTTCAGGAGGATGGTACACTCTCAAGATCTGACCATTTGGTTTTATTTGGAAAGAAAACCTGTAAGGAACAAAAATAATACCACTTACATTAGTTTTACTGATGCCATCGAAAATTGTCTCACAGATGACCACAGAAATGTTCAAATTGTCCACATGGTCCAATTAACCACTATTCCGTCCTCTTTTCCTTGATTGTGACAACACCAAATAAGACTTATCACAGAATGTGTACTTACCATGAGCAACATGACAGGTGCCACCAGTGGAGCATGTTCTGTTTACCTTCAAGAGCACCTTAGATAATCCCCATTTTTGGTAATTTTATTTTGCTTAGTGTTTAGTTTTTATGTAGTGTTTGGTAGTCGTGTCTTTTGTCATCCTTTGTATTTTGCCATGGTGTTGCTAATTTCTCTTGACTTGTAAGTTTTGAATGTCCCTTGGTGTCTTTCACCTCTTTGACATGTACATATGTTTTGATTAAAGTGCTTAAAAGAATAATGTGCTTTACAAATGCAAATGTAAACCTAAGCATCATTTGAAAAGTTAGTATTACGATTATCTAAAACTTGTGTTTCTGCCTCCTGTAAGATCAATATCCATGATATCATTTAGTTAAATACTAATTCTCACTAAATTGTCACTGTTAACGATGTATTTTTCTTGATACCTTTTGTTACTGCAAGTTTAAATTAATGTATGCCTTTAGCCTGTCAGACGCCATGCATTCACAAATTGCCTTATGGCATTGTAATGTACACATTCACTGTATTCCTCAGAGAGTGATTATGTTGCGTTAAAGAACTGCATATACCACCAATTTTATATCTTATTGTAGCATAATGATACAATACATTTTAATAAATGGTTAAGTTCTCTAACATATAAGAACAAAACATTTTATATTATTTGAGCAAAATTGATGATTTTCTTTTATAAACAAGAGTGCACACACTGACTTTACTTTTTATTATTGAATTTTTGTTTAAAGTCTTTCAGAGGTCAGATTTATAACCCTGTCAGACAGACATAACATCTTTTAATCATTGATAGGGACCTACATCTCTTTGTAATCAAGAAAACTTAAAGTTGACTAATGAATCATGAAAATAAGGTAAACATGGTCAAGGTCAGATAAACGTACCAGGCAGACATGTTCATTTGACTTCCTGTTTATAGTATCCAAATAAGGGACCTAATCAATAAATCTTAACTTTCACCAATGAATCATGAAAATGAGGTCAAGTTCAGATGAACCCTACAAGACAGACATGCATATTTGACTTACTGCTTACAGTAGCAAAATAAGGGACCTACCAGGTAATCAATAAATCTTAACTTTCAACAATGAATCATGAAAATGAGAACTAATGTGTGGGTTCGTGGCCTAGTGGTTAAGACGATGGCTACAGTGCTGAAGGTCCAGGGTTCGATCCTGACTCAGGGCACTGGAAATTTCTGTACATTTGTAGGGTGATTTTCATCCTCCCACACATCTCTGATACCCAGACTGGAGATATAACTAGAATGGGTACTTTGGGGACCTCGGTTGGTCAAAGTGGACCCTGACTTTGACCTGTAGATCAATCTATTGATATCTCTTCAGATTATCTATTCCCACCGAGAAGCCCTGTGGTTCTCTCCGAGTACTTAAGTTTCCTCCACCACTAAGTGTTTCCTAACACTCCCTCTGTGTTTGGTTGGGGATGGTCCTGATGGTGGGTTGTACATAGGTTAGTGACACATCTCCATTAATCCTGATAGGGAGTGTACATGGATTCCACTGTACCCTAGAAGCAATCGAGGGATGCTCCGCTCACGGAGGGATCTTCATACATACATACATACAATGCCAAAATTTTTCAAAAATATGTCGAATGTTGGCAGTTTATATTTATTCTGTATACATTTGGAAGTTAGTGTGTGGATAGAAAAGACCTCCCTATATGATCCTATATATACAAATGAAAGTCTTCTGTTTTTAACAAACAGAGTGTTCTGTATTTGTATTAGAAAGTACGTAAGATGAAATAATACAACTTTTTTTACTTTAATTTATGCAGAAAAAATGCAATTTGCCTGCCTGGGGAAATAATTAATCAGAGGCTCCAACAGTCATTATCTACATTAATGGAATAATGGCTGATAATTCATATCCTTCCATTCCGTCAAGGTCGTTTAACACCGGATAGAAGAAGTAAAGAATACTGAATCCTTAAGACGAACTTCCAAGAAGATCCCACACAAAACTTGCCAAAAGCATGTGCTAAAAGCGACGTTTATCTGTAACTAAGTGTTAATTGTCAGTATTAGTTTGAACTTATGGTATAATTAATGTACAGTTTAAATACCATTTTAGATCAACTTTATAGCAAAGTAATCAAAACTATGATGTGTGACTATCTGAAAACTACCAACTTGCGTGATGAGGCTGGTTGAATGGACGTCACATGGAGCAGGGAAGGAAACGGACAGAGTGAGGTCAATGCAAAAGGTATGCGGGTTGCGTCAAAAACATCACATCGAATTTATATTTGAGTTCATTCCAGTAAAATACAGATACGTCACTTGGAGCGGGAAGGAAACGGACAGAGTGAGGTCAATGCAAAAGGTATGCATGCGGGTTGCGTCAATGACAATCACCAGCGCCAAAATGATGACGCAGTCAGTAATAGTTTTGGTTTGTTCCATTTGACCTTAAGGACGCTAACTATGCAAGATTAGGCACAACATTTATTTTTTTATTTTGGTTTTCAATGGTCTTCAATCTCTTAATTGAATTGGTTTTCCCGTGACTGGTTTGATTCGAGTCTATAGACGAAACCCGCGTACTTCGTATTAGATTATTACAAGGCCGTCGGAAGGGTGGGGGTGGGGGGTGCGTCGGGTGCGATCGAACCCCTCTTTCAAAAAAAAATATAATAATAATTTGCAGGCACGGATGAGCACTTCCACGGGTTACCGTGATCATGCTGCCACAGAATAGGACACATATGATACAGTTTGAGTTTGAGAGATCACCTTTGTTTTCATTTATAGAATCGGCAAATTTCATTTTCTGGCTACTTGGAATTATTTGTTGTTTTTTTTTCATTAGGAAATGTTCAACAACTATTTCTCGCACTGTCAGCTGGTTTTGATCGGAACTTACAATTAGTAATGTTATCATAACGTATGAAAAGAACGGACATGGGTCAATGACACGAAGACATCACCAACTTACTCATTACATGCAATACAAAAGAAATCGAGTGCTAACCACATGAACTTCAATAGAGAAGTAATAACCTACTTTCCTGCATGCAGCCAGCTCTGGTAAGTAAGTAAGTAAACTTTGAGCTCTGTACAGCTCTTTAACCGATTGTTGCCGGTCCGGATGCGAGATATGGCTTTGTAGCGGCATATTATTAGTTGTATTGCTCTCCCCTAACACGACCAGCCATTTAACGTCCCCTTTCGACGGACTAGCATCGTTTCTCAAGATCTCTCAAGACCATCTTCGCCAAATGGTGTCGAGGGAGAGCCGAAAATTCAGTCCCTGAAATACCACGGCTCTCCTCTAGATCTGGATGGCCCCAACACACAAAAGCAATCGAACCCAACTTGACAAGGGCACAGCAAAATGTCCAAATATAAAATGGGTAGATGTACGACGATATACATTCATAGTGTCAGGAAGAAATGGTTATTCCAATTAGGGGCCCACAGGAGCATGAACATACAATTATACATGTTATGATCAGTTCACACTACATTTTCTTTACAAAAAAAAGACATACATACATGTTAATAAAAACACAGTGTATACATGTAATATAGTTTGACTCAGTGTGGCTGACTTTCTGTTGGAAATATTGTTTCTATTTATATTGTTTCCTGCTTATAATATTATACTAGTAGACTAGTAAACCAACCGCTGTATAATTTAATTTCATAAAACTTAGGCCCTTATGAAAGATCTGCCAGCTCCTTCGACGGCTCCATCATTATAATAGAGCCTCGATGACCGGTGAACGTTTAAGTGCTCTTGCACTTAGACACATTCATTATGGTTTTGATCATTCATATGAAAAGATCATTGACTCATTTTGTAAACTTCATTCAAGAACTATGCAATTGAAAAACATTATTTTTCAGAAGTGATTTGTTTAATATATGTAGTAAATTAGTTATACTGCAGGTGATTCTATGTCATTTAGGTCTCAATATCCAAGCTAATATGAAAGAGAACCGATATGGGCTAATGGCACGAAGACCTTTCCCTATATACTAAATGTAACACAAAAAGTAATCTAGAACTGGCAACATGAACTTCTTCAATAGAGCAGGAACTTCCGACTTACAGCTCTGTATGGCCCCAAACAAAACAATAACAATTTAACCCAAGAGCACAGCATAATGCCCCAAAATCTTATTAAGTACGCTTCTTGTATCGTTGGTATTCCTCTTCTAAAACTTCGAAAAATTAAATGACACACTTAAATCACCAAAACACTCCTGACTTGGGACAGGCGCATATAAATGCGATTGGGTTAAACTGAGATTTGTAGGATCCGTACCGTCCCTAGTCAAGCTAATCATGTATCTGATCAAAGACAAAATCGAAAATTGATTTTTCAGAGAGAGAATCAACTATGTTTTTCAAGGATTATTAATAGATGCTAATTTAACTGCTTGTTTCTAATAATCCATTATATTATAATAAGATACACGTAGTTCATTCATAAAATTTGTCTTTTCAGTTTACTTTATTATGAACACATGATGTGTTTATAATAAAAGTAAATTGGAAAGACATATGAAGCCATGTCGTCTTTAAAATCTCCAAATAGAGCATGATTAAATACAAGTAGGTCTATGTGTATATAAGAATGTATTGTTATATTTTATCCGGAATAATTGCGGAACAAACGAAGGTGATGTGTGCATGGTCTCTGTCGTTATATATATCATATGAATGAAATTGTAAAGTTGACTTTGAACGTTACCACTGTTATATTAATTTAAGCCAATAATATGTTGAAATAAATAGTACCTTCAGTGCGATCTATGGTTTATACGTTTTCCTCAAGTAAATATCAGCCAAATAACCGTTTAAAAGCGTGTTGGAAGAGTATGGATATTCATGTATTTGACGTTCTTAAACGCATTTAACCCTAAAATTGGCCTACTCATTTAAAAAAAAAATCTAAACTGAAACCACACCCAACACTTTCGCACCCTCTTTAGAAAACCTTCCAACGGCCCTGTATTAGCCTGGTATCTTTGATGAATTTCATGCGCATTAGAAACATCTTTCAATAGTATAACTAGCAAAAGTCCTCGAAAACTTGTTTCATACATACACGGCTTTCCTATCTCTGATCTATTACATTGGGATATAAAATATGGCTACATGGACATCACCATTCCGACAGCATAATCCATGATTCAGAGAAGTGTCCGTTTGACAGTGCGAGATGTATAAATACGCAGTCACCTCCTGTCGGTATTGGTTCGTTAAATTCGATGCCTAACAAAGGTTTCTGCACGTTAAAGATGTCTTTCAATAACTCTTTGAGTTTCCAATAGATTGCCTGTTACAATGTAAAATTCTTGTTCCAATCTAACATACCCTCTTTTTTCAATGGCGGATCTAATTAATTACCCCGCCCTTCATCACAATCGACTAACTTAGCATAGCCTACTTTTGTTTTTATTGTTTATTATTTTTTACCTTAATATGAATGAAATATACGCTACTGGACGTTTAGCAAACAACAATCAACCAACCCTGCTTCAATACATAAGGTCAAATTCGCTAAAAATATGTTCGTTTGATGGCGTATCTTCAATTCATTTAAAATTTCTAATCAGACGAAACGATTTTTATTGTCAAATATTTTGATAATTACATTGTAGTATGTTGTCTCTCAAGTAATGCGCACACCACCAAACCAGGGGTGAACTCAAGATCTCTAGAGAGGATGCAATACAGAAAACTGCATCACTTGTTTTATATGTAAGTTTGGATTAATTCGTCTGTTGTTTTTTTTTTTTTTTTTTTTTTTTGAGTATGGCTTTTATAAAATTTTAGATTATATTCTCGGTCCTAGCCTCGATATTGTCTTTTTTATATTTTAGCCTCAATATTAATTCTTTTAAATGTTGTTAGTGTATATCTAAAATCTTGTTCTGTAATTTTCGAAATCTTTTTTTTTTTTGCGATAAATATAGCTAATCACATCTTTGATATATATTATCCCACTCAGACATGGTCTCCATGAAACATTTTTTTCAATATCAATTAATGATAAAGCTTTGTTACATGTACATAGTGTATATGTACATGAAATGTTGACAGACTGAGTGAGTATGAGTCTCATGGTATACCTCACAGAGATTCAAGATGGGATACTTTAAAGTTTACTTCCTGATTGCAGTAGATTTATTGCGATACTGTAGGTGTGGATTTAATAAAATGTCATAATAATGACATCTGAAACAGGTGCACTTCAATGGAATCCACGTTATTTCTATAGAAGTGCATATCATTTTATGACAAATGGATATTTACCCAGTCATGCAATAGACAATAAATCATGCAAATAACAAGTTTTCTCAAGGACAGATATATTATGTCATATTTGAAACGCTAAACCAAAGAAATAAATATCAATTGCAATGCGGATTTCAAATGACAAATCGCAAAATCAAAATTAGATGACTTAAATCTACACGTAACAATCTATAATACATTTTGTCGAATTTCACAAGAGTTTTGTCCAATTTTCGAATATATATCAGTTATTTCAAGGATTTTTATAGTATACAAATCCTTGGTTATTTGTACTGTATGAATACCAATATGCCATATCTTTACTCTGAATATACATGTTTACTATCAAAGTGCCACTCGACTACAAAGAGCGCTATAGTTGAGCGATCACAAACATGTTCAACAGTTCAAGAGCCGTTAGTAACTTTTCAACAGGTAAATTTTGCGCCAACGTAATGCGTTTTGTCGAGCAAAAGTGGTAATTTTTCGCAAGCGTAACGCTCCGAGACTTAAAATACCGGGTTGTAAATCATTAGCAAACTACTTTGTCATTGTAGTAACCTTGATTGATATGATTGCATCAGCTAATATATAATTCACTCCCGAATTGTTACGGTTAGCTGCTTTATTAACTTTGAATTACAACTGTGCTTTTGGCCAATATTTTGCATTTATACTCCTATATAATATGTGTATATTGTCATGAAAGATGGCACCATGTGGCTTTTGTAAAAAAATCTATAACTTAAGAACCCAATGCAGTTTTCAAAATCACGCAATTTGAAAAATAAGCTGTCAATCATTTTCATAAAGATATAGCAGATGATTGAGGTCTTCCAACATAAAACATAATTCTATACTACAGATTATTTTTGGAAAACTGTTAAAATTTAAAAGTAAGAACTCAATGACCTAAGTTCAAATGTAATGCTAAAGAATAGTTTAAGTATTTTTAAAAATCTTAAGTATGAATACTTCTCATAACAAAAAAATCGATATCAATTCTTGTATCGGTAATGAGTTTTAAATAACTATAACGACAACGCTTTAAATGTTGGGATAAAGAAGGAGGAAGTACTGCTTTACGGCTGGCATTCGGTATATCGAGAAAAAAAGATCGCGAAGGAATAAGTAACGGTGGTCAAGTATTGCGATTGGATCGTGAAAGATCTGGTATAGGATCGTGAAGAAAATCTTATCGAGAAGACACATGCAACGTCAGTAAATAATCTAATTTAATGAATTATGATGACAAATATTGGAAAAATAAAACTGTCTGTCAAAATGGTTCAACATTATGATCAGTATGAGAGAAAATCAAGGCTTAAAAGCACACCGTTTTACAAAACTACAAAAGGCAGATTGCTCTTCAAAATTAAAACAAACATGATTTTTCAAATTTTAATGCATAAACTACTTTTTCTTAGAAATGTCGTTCAATTTTGTATATTGCTGTTCAAAATAGTTCTTAAAGTTATTTTGATTTCGTTTAATCAAAACTTTGCAAAAACGGTAATATTTGTAAAATTTGAAATTCCGGATCGTGATAGATCGGGTACCGAATTTTGATGATCGTGAAAAGGATCGTGAAAGATCTGTTGTCACTTATTCGTTATTGCGATATCCACGAAAACGATAAAATCTTTCTTTAAACAAATGATAAATTATATTTGGAATTGGTATATCAAAAGATTGGATTTGCATAACTTATTCCGCTTCAGTTTTGTTTGTGAATAAGGCTATGATGGTTCAATGCCATTGGATCTGATTATTTGATAATACCAAACCGACAAGTTTTCTTATAACAATATAAGTCCGTCTGTCCGTCCTGCATAAGTTTTATGTCGTTTGAAAAGTTACGATTATCTCGTCTGATTTTCATTAATTTGTATGCACAGTGATATCTATAAAACGACCAACGAAGATCTTTGTTGATTTCTGTAAAATTGAAGAAAAACATTGTTTTAGATAAACAGCAGGAAAACAACTGTCATATTCCTCACTTGGCACAGACATTTTCCTTAGAAAATGCTAAGTTAAATCTGGTTTTCTAGCTAGCGTATACGCCCACTTGTATGACAGTTGTATAATGTTCCGTAATATTGCCAAATTTGGTGAGCAACCCATACAGACATAATTGGTAAACGTGGCCATATTTTGGACCCAGCAGCCAAAACTATGTAAACATACATCACAGACATACAACACAACTTAATTTAACATTTAAACGCACTCACAATAAAATCAAACAAAGACACCAACAAAAAGTGTTTTGTAGTTGATAATACAGGTCAGTGTAGTAAAGCATAAATACGGAGCCCTTAAGTGTCATGAAAATATAAATATTTGTTTGCCGGAGATTTAATCTGGTGCGCACCAGTTTGAAAAATCGTGCGCACGACTTTCAAAATGATGTGCACGACTTTTAAACTCGTAGTTACGACTTTCAAAAATGGTGTCACGACTTTAAAATGGTGCGCCCGAGTTTCAAAATGGTGTGCATGACTTTCAAACTCGTGCTCACGACTTTCAAAAATGGTGTGCACGACTTTCAAGAAATGGTGCGCGCTACTTTTCAGCTCGTGCGCACGACTTTCAAACTTGTGCGCATAACTTTTAAACTAGAGCGCATGACTTTCAAACTGGCGCGCACGACTTTAGAAATGGTGCGAACGACTTTCAAACTCGTGCTCACGACTTTAAAATGGTGCGTCCGAGTTTCAAAATGGTGCGCATGACTTTCAAGATCTGGTACGCACGACTTTGAAACTCGTGCGCTCACTAGTTTGAAAGTCGTGAGCACCAGATGAAAGTCGTGCGCACCAGTTTTGAAACTCATGCGCACCATTTTGAAAGTCGTGAGTACGAGTTTGAAATTTAAGTGGATCCTTACATAATGACATATACATTACATGTACTAGGTAAATACAAAAAGTAAAATATAAATACAAGGATATGCAAAATGAACATTTTGAGAAAAAGGACGAGATGTTTTCACAAAACCCTGGCTCATTAATTTTTGTTCAGGCACTGATAACGTTTTACAAACTCTGAATAGCAGCAGTAGGCTCCCGAAAATCGTATGAGTTGAGAAATTTATACTCCATACGCGGATGAAGTTGGTTCATCGCTGCTAAGGTGAGGAAAATTTATAATTTCAAAATTGAAATCATCTCGTTTGTCATAGACTTTGGTATTGAGATGAACGTTGTAGTCCAATTCGGGGTATATGTCTAAAATGAGGCCGAGGAAGCTGTATATGTCGTGTCTGTTATCTCTAATTCGTGACTATTAATTGGACCCAATCAGAAAAGTTTCTATTGTTAATGGAAAGAACATCTTCAATACACCTGTATGTAAAATGAAATGTAAAGTTAATTTGATTTTACCCATACGAAAACAAAAACGTATTTTAATTTTTTTTCATATCTCGTAGCTAATGCCCATTTAAACGTTTTAATTCTTGTATTAGTCCTATAATGCTTTATTGTATTGAGGTCTGTTCATTAAATATTGTAAAGAACAACACACCACTAAAGTAAAAATATTAGTCACAATCAGTAAAACTTCAAACAAATTTGCAAAGAGTCTAATGTAATTAATTGAAATTCGGTTACTATAGCTGTATTAGCTGAATTAGGAATGTTCCTTTTCTGTATTCAGACTCTACAGTCCTCTATAGGATTCTGGACACATATTTTAAACTCAAAGGAATATTTATCATATATGTTTATAAAGTTAACCAGCAATTATGCTTCAAAATAATAATTATATATATATTCAAATTGAAGTATTCTCATGTTTGGTAATTCAAAATACCTTTTGTAAAAAAAAAAAAAACACAACCCCTCCCCAAAAAAAAAAAAAAAAAAAAAACGATTACTTTATGCTTAAACAAAGAAGCTAAATCAAATTTACAAAATATTTTGGAAGAAAAAATGTCTTAATGAATGAGAGTTCGATTAATGGAAATAAGTAAAGATAGTAATAGAAAATTTGAAGTAAAATACGAACATGAAAAATATCTTTTATTGAATTTAGATAAAATGATTTAAAACTATGCCAAAATAAAATGATTGTAAATTCATTCAAGCATTTCAAAATATTTTTATTTTATTGATAAATGATTCAGTTGCTTTAATCTTGAAAACTTGAGTACAGAAAGGTCACTTGTGATGTCCTTTGGACAATAAAGATGTGAGCCAAGCACTTACCAAATTATTTTTCCTTTTAAATGCGGCCGATCTTACTTATTTTTATACACAACGGAAATATTATTCCTTCGCGCAATAAGCCAGGAAAGAAATATATGTCCTACTGGCAGGAAGAGGTTTAACAGATTATTTGAGGCAATCTAGAGAATCTTTCAGCAGAACATGAACTTTTAATGTGATTAATGTTGAAAATATGAAGGCCGAATTCCACGGACAGAATAAAAATATATATAAGAGTAATTTTAATTGATTGCCGTGTCAATAAATATTAAGCCAAGGCAGTTTCATTCGCAAATAGCAATTGAATGGTACAGTATCGTGATGAAAAACGATCGATTTGCTTGGAAATTTTACTTTTTAATTTATTTTAGCTTTAAGACTTATATAGCAATAATAACAGTTCATAGATGTTCCATTTTCTGTCAATTTACTGTTTATAAATTGAAGAAGTGGTAATTATTTTCTGCTCGCAGCTATAAATTGCCTAAGCCTCATTCGGCATAATTTTTAGAAGTTTCGGTTTTAATGCTGTTTAACTTCGTATTTGATTTGGCCTTTCGACTGTTTGGTTTCAGTGTCATTGACTAGTCTTATGTGGAGGAAACGCTCATCTTGCGTACAAAGTTATAAGCCTGGTATCTTTGACGATTATATTGTATCAATTCAAAATATTGGCCTAATTATAAGAATTGAACGCTTCTTTATTTTATGTTTGATAGGGAGGTAAAAGGGTTGACCGGTGACTTTATTTTTAATCTGACGCGCGTACCCTTGCTTTTGTGCTTCGAGAAAAGCTTTCAACCCCAAAAACTACAAAAGAAGCATTTAGTTCTTAAATTATAATTATTTTATCTGCCAATACTACAAAATGACATATAATACATTCAGAAGTCAAAATATAAACACTATCTCTTTAATAAAACGTCCTAAATCGGAACAAATATATCACGTAACGTATTGTCATTGGCATCTTTATTCATCTGTCAAAACAGCAATTTATGTTAACGGCTTCCTTAGTGTACACATCATAAAATTTACAGATTTTATGCACTATGTAAAATTTAAAATGTATATATAGCCAGTTTTATTCCAAGTATACATTGTAAAACTTAATTCAATATTTAATAGTCAAAATACTTTATGAATTGAACTTTTAGCAATAAATTTATGGGACATATCACAGTATGAGTAATTAACAATGGTTTTGTACTTTGATGAACAAATAAAGGTAGACATATTTATTTCTTATTGAAACCCAAAGAAAATAATTTATTTTTATTCCTCCAATTCACATGGCATATTGATAATCTGTATTATCTATACATAAATCGTAAATCTTATAGTGTTGAAAACGTAAATTTTGTCTGTTTAAATACACATCTGTTATCAAGGTTTTACTACTGGTAGTCCTGTAGAATTTCAGACTACTGCAATTCTGGCTTTGACGACTAACACCATGAATATTTTAAGAATTTGATGGTTATATTTTATATGATGGGTATGCTTTACCTGTTTAAAACCCAATGGAAAGTTTTTTCCTAATTTTCCAATCTGGAATGAAGCAATCTTTAAAAGTAAAGAGAAGAAAGGACACCGCGTCATGTAACATCGGACGGACCGACGTTCTTAAAATAAGGAATTAAACCGTCTTAACCTAACAGAACTTCTATCGAGGTAATATTACAATCAAGTTGAGAAAAGAAACTGATCCATTTTAGCTAAATTCTTTTCTTTTCTTTTAACTACTTATTCAGAGAAATTAAACAGTTTAACAAATTTACTAAATTTTATCATCGGTACAAGGACATCATTCGTAAATATAAATCAACATGCAGACATCTTATACGTTCAGGTATTTCACATCCAATCTTTTATGGTAATATTATATACAAAGCACAAAATGTCGTCATTCATCTCAAAAGCTAACCAAACCTTTAAACAGACTTATTCAGAAGGGATATAGTTACGATACTGTTGTCAGGTCATGAAAGATGGCATATTTTGGAATTAATATTGATGCACTCATTGGGTCTTTGCATCTATTCTAAAACCGGTTGTTGGCATGATACGGGTTATGTTCTTCTCATATATTTTATGATGGTATGATACTAAACCTCTAACGTTATTGTACTTGATTTTCATATGATGAAGACATGATATTTCAATCAGTTTAATTGAGGTCTGGAGCTGGCTATCAGTAACTCCTAGTAGTCCTTTGTTAATTTATTTATCATTGTCATTTTGCTAAGTTTCTTCTGTTACCTATTCTGACATCGGACTCGGACTTCTTTTAACTGATTTTTACTGTGCGTATTGATGTGTGTTTGTTTATTCTACATTGACTAGAGGTATAGGGAGGTTTGAGATCTCACAAAACATGTTTAACCCCGCCGCATTTTCGCGCCTGTCCAAAGTCAGGAGCCTCTGGCCTTTTTAGTCTTGCATGTTTTTTTTTAATTTTAGTTAATTTATATGTTTCGGAGTTTAGTGTGACGTCTATTTTCCTTGAACTAGTACACATTTTTGTTTAGGGGCCAGCTGAAGCCCCCCCCCCCAGGTATATGTATTGAAGACCCATTAGTGGCCTTGGACTGTTTTCTGCTCTTTGGTCGGGTTGTTGTCTCTTTGACACATTCCCCATTTCCATTCTCAATTTTATCAAAGGTAACTTGTTGAAGGCTTGCAAATCATTGCAGTAGTCTTAAATATTGAACTAAGCTCGATATTGACTAACTAAATTCTAACAAGTTTTTAAAGAATTTGTCGCCCGGTGTCACTGACGAGATGCTATTTGGGAAGTTTTTTTATATTGTATACATGTTAGATCAACAGCCGATTTCTAGCAAATTGTTTAGCAGAGTAAGCAACATGTCCAAAAGTTTCTTTACCACACACTTATGCTTCCCCAAATAAGTTGAATACTCTTCACAGGGAACCACAATAACATTATAATGTTTAGACTGGGTTTTTCATAGTAATGGAGTAACCAGTATTGGCAAGAGTTTTGTAAAGATATAAAATAACCAACAACAAAAACTATACCCGAATAGGACAAAATCGTACAGAACTTGCAAAAGATGCGAAAGATACCAAGAGGATAGTCAAAGCTCATAAGTCACAATGGCAGGCTTCAGCTGGCCCTTACATAATAATGCATACTTGTTCAGCGATATAGGCGGTACACTAAACTCTGAAACATGCAAAAAGTAGTCTGGAATAAAACACAGTATGTATGTTTTCGACAGGAACAATCTACAAGTCAGTCATTGCCTTGTACTTGTCCACAGCGATATAAGATAACATGGACGTTAATTTTTCAGTAATTTGAAATTTTAAAAATGTCGAACAGTGATATGAAATTTGTCCTTGTCTTTTCGTTTCACATGTGTTTAGTAAATCGTATTTTGTATTCAGAAATCATAATTTTTATCTGAAAATCTATGATTCTTAATTTTTCACAGAAATTATGATAAATTTCCGCTATCGTACATGCGAAAATTTTCCAAGTGTAAATATTGCGTTAAAGTGGTTATTCTTCACGCAAACATAAGATAAATTCGCGCAAACGCAAGCTAGATTCGCGCAAACGTAACGCGACGGTATTTGAAAACCCTGGTATCAATCTAATGTTCGCCAATTTAGTTTACTGGCGACGAACTCATCAAATCAGAAATTAAAGCCCGCAAATCTTCAAATAAACCAATCTCGAGATGTATTTTATGAATGAGTTACACCGGTTGATCCGCGATCAATCGGCGTAAATTACATGTACATGATATATGAACAATCGGTTCTCACTGTGACATAATAACATGAGCATTCTGACATAGGCAATGTACTGGAAAGTGCACCAATTTGAAAGTCGTCTATGCAATTCTGTAACATGAAATACAAAGGAGAGAAAAGCTGTTAAGTCCTTCACTTTGAAACAATACATCTGTGCTAACGCGCTCATTTTTAGAAAACCGATCGTGGAATTGTTGCTTTGATATGTGTGGCGTTATACAATCAAAATGAACGTAAACTGAAATTTCATTAAGTCTTACGTCTTATGTGCATTATAATTTTGTTGAGATTTTGGTTAGTAACTAAGTTTATTAAAGTCAATGTTCATTAAGGAGAGCCATCTAGATATTCGATATGAGGTTATTGATACATAAAATAAGGCAATTGCCGATTTACATTGTCATAAAACTATAAGGAGTTTTATTTTAAAGATAAATCATACCTATAAATTGGGGTACAATTAATATAAATATGTAACTATTATCATAATGCAATACCCCTTTTCTCCCATAGCCCTCTCTAGTTCAGTGGCAAACTAACACTCAATAACATTAAATGAATAACTTAATCACCATTTACTTGTTTCTTATAACATACACTAACTTGCATTTATGATATTGTCAGTTTTATAAACTTGTGTTTTTGGACAGTTTAAATCGTGTTAATGTATTTTCCTAATTATATACTAAACATTCTTAGCATACTTACCATTTGGAAAATCCATGTTATTATCCACAGTGTCTGAAACGTAAAATAAAACAAAATATGATATCTAATAAATTATGCCAAAAACTTGAAAAGAATGTTTAAAAGTACTATGCATATGTGTATTCGAGCAAGTACGATTATTATCTTGAGTAACGTTAACAAAACAGGAAATCAACAACACAAAAGTTGTACATCTTAATATCACTATAGGTATACGATACAGAAATCGCGAATTACAAGGTACACATTTTGCCAAGTCTTTATAAGTTAGGAAATGATTTAAAAGAAGATGCAAAGTCAGACAGTGACAGCCACAAAAGAAATATTTTGAAGTTTTAATTAATTTTGTAAACATTTATTACTCCCCAATCTAACCTTAACTAGTAGAAGAATACACGATGGTGCTAAAATGCACAATATAGATGCTAAATATGATAAGTTGAAAGTAATTTTAGGCATTCTAACCATTTTTAATTTCAAAAAGTTCAAATGTTATTCAAAGATTTGAAAACTTAAAGATTGCACATATGACGCAGAGATAAATTTGCTCTTTCCTCTAGCTCTTAATTGTAAATCAAAATGTATGTTCCTTCTAAGGAAACTACTCATAAACATGTTTACATGTAACGCTAATTACATGATCAATTGCGGACGCCATCACGAGTTGGTTGACCGCTATGTTATATCCGTTTACCAGATGATAGCGGATATGTTCCAAATGTTGTAACTTCAATCCCGTTTCCTTTTTCCCGAATTTGACCTACCGAATTTTACTTATTAACGTATTTGTACTAACATGAGCAACACGACGGGTGCCACATGTGGAGCAGGTTCTGATTACATTTCCGGAGAACCTGAGATCACCCCCAGTTTTTGGTGGGTTCGTGTTACTCAATCGTTAGTTTTCTATGTTGTGTTTTGTTTACTATTGTTTGTCTGTTTGTCTGTTTTTTAGCCATGGCGTTGTCATATTATTTCCGATTTATGATTTTTAATGTCCCTTTGTTATCTTTCGTCTCTCTTTTACGGAATTGGCAAATAGACTATTGGAAAGTGTCTTAAGTATAACAATTAGTTCGAACGCACTAAAAAATTTTTTACATACTCCTTATGTTAAATAAAATGTAAAACATTGATAATTAATATTGATTATTTCACACAATATAACTTTACCAGTATCTTCCGATCTCTTGAAGTGGAAGCTGTATACTTTAATAGTATTTCTTGATACTTTGGAGCAATTTCAACGACTGTGTAACCCATCTGTAAAATAAAGTTATAACTCTGTATTCAAAAGTTCTAATAATACTTGCATGTAGATAGTAAAATAATCCCTTACTAGTTTGCTAATTGAATTAAAGTCAAACTAATAACTTGGAGATAGTTTTTTCATTATGATTTGAAGGCAGTGTTCCTTATTACGTTGTCAACGCAACAATTTTATCATTTAGATAATAAATTATCACTTTAACTCCTATGCTTCTTATTAAAATATTTATGCATATCAACGTAACGTTAGCCTCGTAAATTATAAATACTAGTTATCTTTTTTAATATCTGAACTAGTTTTCAAAGACAAATGTACTTACTTTTGCGTTGATCTGAAATTTTCCTACATCCCTAAAGTGAACATCAGTTTTAAACTGTAAAGATATTCAAAATTTTCCTTAAAGCGAATAAATTTTGAGCTCACAAAATAAGAAAAGGACAATAGAAGTAAAATAAAAAAGCGAAATTTTTGTCATTCTTTCCATCACATTTGGTGAGAATACCAAAATCTCGCGTAAATATTATTCAAAATATAAGAAGACGGGCTTTAAATTGAATCTCAAGTTACGCCTAAAATTTAAATCTCCAATGGTATCGAGCTATATTAAGAAACACGTGAATTACAATGCTAGTCTGCATTTTAAGGTAACTGCTAACTGCGCCTGTCAGAAAGTTCTTCAGAAACTAGGAAAAATAAACCTTATTGTAACTCGGTAAGTGTTTTTTATTCATGTTTATCATAGAAATTGATTTTCATATTCCAAAACTGTATTTATATAAATTTACATCTTTTACAACGTAGGCACCATGAATGTTATAAATTAATGTACGAAAATGTAGCACTAAGAAATTCTTATTTGAAATGACACTGCATGTAGATCAAAATAATATTAACGATTATTGATGCGTTATATAACTCACATTCTCCGTGAGCGTTTAGAGACACAGATTAAGCCAGACGGTAAAGTATAAAAGCTAGGTAAAGGGATAAGATTTGGTATGTTAAGTCCTTCATTATCATTACAAAACACACAAAAAATAACAGCGATGTATGACACTATTGATATAATTTTGATAAATGTAAAGTAGGTTAGTCTGGGTTTCCAATGGGTACTTATGGGTACTACTTGTGAACCCTACTGGTCTTTAATTTTACCGATTGTGTCCTTTTCCCGATTGTGAAATTTCGACTGAGTGTGGATTTCCATGGAATGTGATGCGTCATAGTAGAAGACTCTTACCCTGTTTTAATAAATAATGATATTTGAACATCGATAAACTTCTGATGCTTCAATTTGGCTATACTTTTGTCCTGTTTGGTTTCATCGGCTCTTTATATTATATTTTCACATATTTTGGCTTCGGTCATCACTGAAGTAACATTAATTGTTGAAATGCACATCTGTGGCAGTAAAATTGGTACTTTAAATATTATTATTAACAGTGGGCCAATATCTCTGCTTGTGGGCTGGTAATCAAAGAGGAATCACTAGCCTAAAAGTCAATTCTTCGGTACTGGCATGAAAATGCAGATATTGTTTAATTGACTGTAATGATATAATAATTTGGAAATCTTATGAGATCAAAGAATGTATACAGTGACGCTCGTATGTAAAAAACCACATAGTTCTGATTACTTTTTCGCTTTACATTCGGTCCTTTTAGTTTTATCAGCTCTTCAACGTTTATTATATTAAGTTTGCAATTTTCAAATATTTTGGCCATGAACACCACTAATAACATTAATTGTATCAATTTTATTGCGCCAGATGCGAATTTCGACAATTCATGTCTCTTCAGTTTGGTAACATTAATTGTGGAAATGTCTGATCTTGTCTGATTATCATTGTCTCGATATTATACCGACCAAAGTAAAATATCACTTCTAACGTCCATGCGTGGAAAGTAAATCTATGTTGATTACTGTTTCTTGTCAAATATTACTTTTTCAACTCTTTGAATTCTCTTTGCTGGTGTATTGTCCGTTTTCGTATGGGGAATATGTGTTTAAAAAGCTTGCCGAATATCAGAAAATTACGTATTGGTAATCATTTTTATACATTAAACTCGAGTATGTAGTGCAAGGATAGTAACTAAAATGTATTTACTATTTCAAATAAATGTTGATAGGAAGTATAAACTTGTGATATGGCTGTTGCAATAAATACAGACGTCAATTTAATCAAACGAAAGTTTTTTAAGTATTCGCAAAATTAAATAGACTGTACTTGAGTCCTCGCTTGGAATCAGTTGAAATACGCCAAAGCAGCATGTATGGACAATATTATACATTCAGTTCAAACGCGCAGTATTTGTACTCGAGTGTACTGATACTTACTCGGCAATTCTGAATAAGTCTTAAATTTACTGGAAATTGCTTGTTGTTCATCTTGACCATATTCGACTTACTATCTTCTATTCGACCATTTCCTGAACCATTCTCAAATATCTGAATAAGTTCTCGACCAGGCTGAAAAGTCTTTACCTATTCCCAACCCGTACTCGACATAAATGTCACCTTTACTAAATCAGTTCTAAAACTGTTTGAATATCTGAATCATACTCGACCAAAAGTCTGAACTATATTCGACCAATTATTAATCATTGTCGACTTGTTTATTTTTGTTTGTGTCATTTTGAATGTGTATTATTATAATTTATTCAACAACATAGCACTTCCTTTGATTTTTCCTCGGAGTTCAGTATTTTGTAATTTTACTTTTTGCTTAAAGCTCATTATTGCGTTTTCAGTTTATCTCGTATTTTAAATTAAGATTTAAATGTCTACTTGATATCTTCCTTTTTCTTTTTTTTTTTTTTATTAAAAAATTCTATAAAATTCAAATTTACTATGTTGATGATGAATAAAAACATAATTACACTTCAAAACAAAACATAATATCAACAATATTTTTCTACATCTTCAGCTGACGGTATATAATACAAACTCCATTTTTGTATCTTGACGGAACGTTCCAAAATTACTTAGCTTATTTATCGATCGTTAATCAGTATTCTAAGGAAGCATACTATTGTTAACTGAAAACTGAGGAAACCTCTACCAGTGATATTGACCAAGTAGTTGTAAATTAATGATGTATTGGTGGTTTGACATCTAAGGTTTTAAAGATTACAAGAAGAAACGTTTTCAGTATAATACAGACATTTAACTGACTTGAATCTATATAAACCGTTTCTATTGAAATTGGTAAATTGCATAATATAAATCAGTTTCTGACCAAATTGGCTCATAATAATTTGAATTAGAAGTATTTTGAAGAAAAAACATCAACTCACATATATTAATATATAAATTCATATTTACTGTAAATAATCTTCACCGTAAATCTCTCTTATTGTTAGTTATTTGTCGAATGAAAATAAGAAGATGTGGTATACTTGCCACTGAGACAACTTTCCACCAAAGACAAATTGAGGTAGAAGTTAACTATTGACCACTCTATAATAATCAACAATGAGCAAAACTCTAACCATATAGCAAGCTATAAAAGGTCCGACAAGACAAATGCAAATGATTTATGTACAAAGCAATAAACGAAAACAAATATGATAAACAGCAACAAACGACAACAACTGAATTACAGTAGAGTATTTATACTGCCCAATACATGTTTTAACTTGTTTGTATTAATAAGAGTAACATTCTTTCGTCAGTTAAAACTTACATGTTTTAGATGTAATCAAATTAGACAACTGGTTATTCATTTATTTTAGTGATAAAAAATATCATTTTAATTGTAAATACAATGCAATTAGTTCTGCATTTGTTCTGTATCTTCTTGGGGCTTACACTGGCTCCCAAACCCTCGGCAAACAAATGTTTGGTAATACTTTTAAAAGAGGCCAGCTACAGCCCACCTTTAATATGTGTATGAATGCAATACATGTATATGCAGTTGGGAATTCAGAAGATTCATTCTGATTAAATGGTACATATTGACTTGATCATACATGTATTATTTTCTTTTATCTAAGAATAAAATTATATGTTTTCAAATATTATAAGTATAGTTGAATAGGTTATACGTATACTAGGAGTGCTCCAATTCAACAAATCGGCACAAGGAAATTATACTTTGACGATATTCTATATGGAATAGATATAGAAAACTGCTAAAAGAATCATTTAATTACAAGAGAGTTTCACACCAATTGGTCAATAATTGTTGTTTAAAAGAATATTTGACATTGCTAATACTTCTTGTCTGCTTTCAAGACAATTAAAATCTTCTTCAGAATATGTTAAATACTTTCTCATGAGTATACTCTAGAGGCCATAGTTATATGTCCATTTTAAGTATCCTGAGTTCATTTTAATGCAGATAATTGTAGGTTTACTTCGGAATAAGGCCCTTTGCAAGAGACAAAAATCAACTCATAATTGAATGTAGCATTTGTAACAAAGCAACAAATCTTTGCTTATCAGAATGAAGGAATTCGTATCATGTTTAATCTTTCGCATACTTAATACCACTGCCGAAGTTTTCTAAAAAAATCTTTATCTAGAAATCCCAATATTTGAAACAATATTTGTTTTTACCATACAGAAATGAGCTTGATGACTTGTATTTGTATTCTATTTGGGCTTATACTAAAAGAAACAGCTATAGCACAAAAATGCTATCCAGAATTCAGGTAAGTGACCAGAGCAAACGTTCTCATTATGATTTAAGAAAATTGAATTTTTAAAGCTGTGTTTGCTGAATAATAAAAACAAGAGAAAGTTCATTTAGGAGATTTTTGCTTTGTACATTCACTAAAGAACAACATTGAATGACCATTGACGAAGAAGAAAAGAACTGATTAAACTAACTAACGTTACTTGCTTGACAAATTTCTTTCTGAGGGTTATGAAAATCTTACTTTGTGAAGAACCGCATTAATTACAAAACAAATACATCGGGGATGATATCATATTTGTTTAGTTGGTAGGTTGATAATCAACAGACAACCGGCTTTCCAATTGTTACTAATTGTGCACCCTATTGGCCAATTTGTATTTGTACTCATGTTACGTAGGATTCACACAAAACATCAAATACAGAAAGAAGAAAAGTTTGCAAAGTTCTTTAAATTCATTTTCAGATATATTAATGTTGTCCTTTCACCGAATAACACACATTTTGGTGTGTTCTAGCATCTCATATACCACAGTGAACATGTGATTAAAGATACTACCGAAACTGCATCCTATCTTGATCTTTTCTTCGATATTAACACAGATGGACGACTGTTCCATTGTATGGCGTTTACATATGTGACCAACCATGAGATTTTCAGGCTTATGGAGGTACCAGGGTCAAAATGGGTTTTGCATTTTTATGAATTATACATTGATTCAAAACACCCTGACAAGTTATTTTGCTAGATTCTTCAAAATAACAGAATTATGGTCTTTTTGTTACTTTCGATTTTATTTAAACAAATCAATTTTTTTCAATTTTTCACATGTATGTTCATCTATTTTAGTTGCTATGTCATATTGCTTTTTTTTTTTTTGGGGGTCAAGTCTTTTATAATTAATCAAAATGTAGTTGTAGTTTCAATAACTAGATAACATAAGAATTTTAATTCGGTTGCAATAGCAACAATGTATCGGAATCTGCAATCAAAATAATAATGACTTAAAAATTGTCTTTCTTTCGGAAGGAAAACTACATCAATGCTAAGAAAGTGAATACCAAGATATATAATAACCATCAAGGAACTGTGTAGTATTTAATATGCTTTATTATGTTCATGTGTTATCTTATTGTGAATATATTTTGTAGAGGTATCATGACAAAGTGATAAAATCAAAGATCTGTTAATGCAGAATAAGATGAAAAATCAAACAATATAATTAATAATATTAGGGCATGTAGGTGAAAGGGATGTAAGAAATCTTTTAACAACACATATATCTTATTTATGTAGCTCTAAGACAGTCATAGAAAAAAAACTAAGAATAAACATGGGATGAGACACTATTGGGTCCTCATGGGCAGGTACATCATGTACCGGTATATGTCCATACATATGTTCATATTTTCCCGTACAGCCCTTGGATGGTGTAAACTTCCCAAAAAACGTGTATGGTGTAATGGTGTATGGCATATGGTGCAATGGTAGAAGGTGTATGGTGCTATGGTGTATGGTGTAAGGGGAATGGTGTAATGGTGTATGATGAATGGTGTGATTGTGTAACGTGCGATCGGGAATGGTGTGAATGAATGGTGTACGACATTTCATTGGTTGAAACCGAAGTTCATTTTATTTTAATTTTCGGATTGTAAACATAAACAATAATAATATTTTCCCAGTATAGCAAATTACTTTACTCGTTAGACTCTATATGTTATAGATATTATACATATTAAAAATCTTTTTTTTTCATATTCTTATTTACATTAAACAATGGCTATAAAATTACACACTTGTGATCACATGCAGTTATCATAAAAGAAAGGATTTTATTTAAAGTAGAAGGCGGATAGAAAGGTTATCCACGCATCGGAACAATATTTTTATATCATGGGTTATCAACATCATTTTTAAAGTTGCTTCGTTCCCCATTTTTGACAGTCTCTTTATAAATATTTCATCGTAATTCACCTTTGTTTGCCTTGGATTTATCCTGTTTTCCAAAAAATGTTCAAAGGAAAATTGTACAGTGTTATTGCACATAAGGTGTTGTATAATTATGAACAATCTCGTCAATTTCCTTAGATTTGTCTTTACGGATTATAAATGATACCATGAACATCCGAAAAATATACAATATGTGAACAGGAATGAAATATTTGCCACTTGATATTTAGCCACCAACAAAATCAACCAACCGACATAATATACTAACAGTATACTTTTCCTAGAAGAGAACTTCTCATACTTTTCATTATAAAGTACAAATGAAATCTGTCATGTCAGTCACAGTGTTGGATGATGTGGTGGAATAGTTTTATTATACGAACCATCCTGAACTACTGAGTTTAAATCATCACACCTCAGCAAGCATGACTAATTTATGCGCAGACCAACCCATCACACAATAGCCCAAAAGGAATCTATGATGTACCCATCCATATTGATCCATATTCAGAAGTCATGGAAATGGGATATACAAATACTGCATGATACTGACTTTAGTGACAGTTTTATATTACGAATACAGAGATGAAATGCTGGCACTCTAAATTAAAGCGAACAAGATTTTGTAGTCATTGTTTTCCAATATTTCTGTCATATGTATTATATAAGCCATCCTAACATCAAAATATTATTGCATTATAATGCGCTATATAGATTTACATAATAAAGTGCAAATATGGTCAGTTTTGGTTGATGCTTGAACATAGTTTTGTTATACCAGTCAGCCTGAGGTATTAAAATTACTGAAATTTTGTTGCGAGACAATATTTTGAAAAAAAGAGGACATGCTGGCCATCTAGATTGATGGGGACAAATTTTTTTGTCATTGTATTGCAATGTTGCTGTCATTTGTATTATACAATCCATCCTGGCATCAAAATATTGCTGATTTACTATGCGGCTATATAGATTTACATAATAAAGTGCAAATATGGTCAGTTTTGGTTGATGCTTTAAAATAATTTTGTTATATGAGTTAGCCTGAGGTATCAAAACTACTGAAATTTTCTTGCGAGACAATATTTTTAATAAAAGAGGACATGCTGGCTATCTAGATTGATCAGTACAAATTTTTGTTGTCATTGTATTGCACTGTTGCTGTCATTTATGTTATACAATCCATCCTGACATCAAGATATTGCTGATTTACTATGCGGCTATATAGATTTACATAATAAAGTGCAAACATGGTCATTTTGGTTGATGCTTTAAAATAATTTTGTTATATCTGAGTCAGCCTTAGGTATCAAAACTACCAAAATTTTCTTGAGACAATATTTTGAATAAAAGAGGACATGCTGGCTATCTAGATTGATGGGAACAAATTCTTGTTGTCATTGTATTGCAATGTTGCTGTCATTTGTATTATACAATCCATCTTGACATCAAAATATTGCTGATTTACTAGATGTGGCTATATAGATATACATAATACAGTGCAAATATGGTCAGTTTTGTTGATGCATTTAAATAATTTTGTTATACTAGTGAGCTTTAGGTATCAAAATTGCTGAAATTTTGTTAGAGACAATATTTTGAATAAAAAGAGGACATGCAGGCAATCTAAATTGATGGGGATATTTGTTGTCATTGTTTTGCAATTTTGCTGTCATTTCTATTTTACAGTCCATTCTGACAATAAAATATAGCTGATATACTATGTGGCTATATAGATATACATAATATAAAAAGTGCAAATATGGTCAGTTTTTGTTGATGCATTTAAATAATTTTGTTATACTAGTCAGCCTTAGGTATCAAAATTACTGAAATTTTGTTGCGAGACAATATTTTGAATAAAAAGAGGACATGCTGGCAATCTAAATTGATGGAGACAAATTTTTGTTGTCATTGTATTGCAATGTTGCTGTCATTTGTATTATACAATCCATCCTGACATCAAAATATAGCTGATTTACTATGCGGCTATATAGATTTACATAATAAAGTGCAAATATGGTCAGTTTTGGTTGATGCTTTATTATAGTTTTGTTATACGAGTCAGCCTGAGGTATCAAAACTACTAAAATTTTCTTAGAGACAATATTTTGAATAAAAAGAGAACACGCTGGCGATCTAGATTGATAGGGACAAATTTTGTTGTCATTGTATTGCAATGTTGCTGTCATTTGTATTATACAATCCATCCTGACATCAAAATATTGCTGTTTTACTAATTTGCTATATAGATTTACATTATAAAGTGCAAATATGGTCAGTTTTGGTTGATGCTTGAACATAGTTTTGTTATACCAGTCAGCCTGAGGTATCAAAACTACTGAAATTTTCCTGTGAGACAATATTTTGAATAAAAATAGGACATGCTGGCTATCTAGATTAATGGAGACAAATTTTTGTTGTCATTGTATTGCAATGTAGCTGTCATTTGTATTATACAATCCATCCTGACATCAAAATATTGCTGATTTACTATGCGGCTATATAGATTTAGATAATAAAGTGCAAATATGGTCAGTTTTGGTTGATGCTTTAAAAGAATTTTGTTATACGAGTTAGCCTGAGGTATCAAAACTACTGAAATTTTCTTGAGAGACAATATTTTTAATAAAAGAGGACATGCTGGTTATCTAGATTGATGGGGACAAATTTTTGTTGTCATTGTATTGCAATGTTGCTGTCATTTGTATTATATAATCCATCCTGACATCAAAATATTGCTGATTTACTATGCGGCTATATAGATTTACATAATAAAGTGCAAATATGGTCAGTTTTGGTTGATGCTTTAAAATAATTTTGTTATATGAGTTAGCATGAGGTCTCAAAACTACTGAAATTTTCTTGAGACAATATTTTTAATAAAAGAGGACATGCTGGCTATCTAGATTGATCAGGACAAATTTTTGTTGTCATCGTATTGCACTGTTGCTGTCATTTGTGTTATACAATCCATCCTGACATCAAGATATTGCTGATTTACTATGTGGCTATATAGATTTACATAATAAAGTGCAAACATGGTCATTTTGGTTGATGCTTTAAAATAATTTTGTTATCTGAGTTAGCCTTAGGTATCAAAACTACTGAAATTTTCTTGCGAGACAATATTTTTAATAAAAGAGGACATGCTGGCTATCTAGATTGATGGGAACAAATTTTTGTTGTCATTGTATTGCAATGTTGCTGTCATTTGTATTATACAATCCATCTTGACATCAAAATATTGCTGATTTACTATGTGGCTATATAGATATACATAATGCAGTGCAAATATGGTCAGTTTTGTTGATGCATTTAAATAATTTTGTTATACTAGTCAGCCTTAGGTATCAAAATTGCTGAAATTTTGTTAGAGACAATATTTTGAATAAAAGAGAGGACATGCTGGCAATCTAAATTGATGGGGATAATTTTTGTTGTCATTGTGTTGCAATGTTGCTGTCATTTCTATTTTACAGTCCATTCTGACAATAAAATATAGCTGATTTACTATGTGGCTATTTAGATATACATAATATTAAAAGTGCAAATATGGTCAGTTTTGGTTGATGCTTTCAAATAATTTTGTTATACAATTCAGCCTGAGGTACCAAAACTACCAAAATTTTCTTGAGACAATATTTTGAAAAAAAGAGGACATGCTGGCTATCTAGATTGATGGGAACAAATTTTTGTTGTCATTGTATTGCAATGTTGCTGTCATTTGTATTATACAATCCATCCTGACATCAAAATTGCTGATTTACTATGTGGCTATATAGATATACATAATAAAGTGCAAATATGGTCAGTTTTGGTTGATGCTTTAACATAGTTTTGTTATACGAGTCAGCCTAAAGTATCAAAACTACTAAATTTTTCTTCGAGACAATATTTTGAATAAAAGAGAACATGCTGGCGATCTAGATTGATAGGGACAAAGTTTTGTTGTCATTGTATTGCAATGTTGCTGTCATTTGTATTATACAATCCATCCTGACATCAAAATATTGCTGATTTACTAATTGGCTATATAGATTTACATAATAAAGTGCAAATATGGTCAGTTTTGGTTGATGCTTTAACATAGTTTTGTTATACCAGTCAGCCTGAGGTATCAAAACTACTGAAATTTTCTTGAGACAATATTTTGATTAAAACGAGGACATGCTGGCTATCTAGATTGATGGAGACAAATTTTGTTGTCATTGTATTGCAATGTTGCTGTCATTTGTATTATACAATCTATCCTGACATCAAAATATTGCCTATTTTCTATGCGGCTATATAGATATACATAATAAAGTGCAAATATGGTCAGTTTTGGTTGATGCTTTAACATAGTTTTGTTATACGAGTCAGCCTGAGGTATCAAAACTACTGAAATTTTGTTGCGAGACAATATTTTGAATAAAAAGAGGACATGCTGGCCATCTAGATTGATGGGGACAAATTTTTGTTGTCATTGTATTGCAATGTTGCTGTCATTTGTATTATACAATCCATCCTGACATCAAAATATTGCTGATTTGCTATGCGGCTATATAGATTTACATAATAAAGTGCAAATATGGTCAGTTTTGGTTGATGCTTTAAAATAATTTTGTTATACGAGTTAGCCTGAGGTATCAAAACTACTGAAATTTTCTTGCGAGACAATATTTTTAATAAAAGAGGACATGCTGGCTATCTAGATTGATCAGGACAAATTTTTGTTGTCATTGTATTGCACTGTTGCTGTCATTTGTGTTATACAATCCATCCTGACATCAAGATATTGCTGATTTACTATGTGGCTATATAGATATACATAATAAAGTTCTAAAATGGTCAGTTTTTGTTGATGCGTTAAAATGATTTTGTTATACTAGTCAGCCTGAGGTATAAAAATTACTGAAATTTTGTTGCGAGACAATATTTTGAATAAAAAGAGGACATGCTGGCAATCTAAATTGATGGGGATAATTGTTGTTGTCATTGTGTTGCAATGTTGCTGTCATTTGTATTATACAATCCATCTTGACATCAAAATATAGCTGATTTACTATGCGGCTATATAGATTTACATAATAAAGTGCAAATATGGTCAGTTTTGGTTGATGCTTTAAAATAATTTTGTTATACAAGTCAGCCTGAGGTATCAAAACTACTGAAATTTTCTTGCAAGACAATATTTTGAATAAAAAGAGGACATGCTGGCCATCTAGATTGATGGGGACAAATTTTTGTTGTCATTGTATTGCAATGTTGCTGTCATTTGTATTATACAATCCATCCTGACTTCAAAATATTGCTGATTTACTATGCGGCTATATAGATTTACATAATAAAGTGCAAATACGGTCAGTTTTGTTGATGCTTTAACATAGTTTTGTTATACGAGTCTGCCTGAGGTATCAAAACTACTGAAATTTTCTTGCAAGACAATATTTTGAATAAAAGAGGACATGCTGGCTATCTAGATTGATGAGGACAAATTTTGTTGTCATTGTATTGCAATGTTGCTGTCATTTGTATTATACAATCCATCCTGACATCAAAATATTGCTGATTTACTATGCGGCTATATAGATTTACATAATAAAGTGCAAATATGGTCAGTTTTGGTTGATTTGTTTAAATAATTTTGTTATATGAGTCAACCTGAGGTTTCAAAACTACTGAAATTTTGTTGCGAGACAATATTTGTAATAAAAGAGTACAAAAATATTTCCAAATTTTTAACCCTATATAAATTTACAGATTGACACATTCCCATTTCCATTTTCAATTTTATGATTAAGTGCAAATATGGTTAGGGAGCTACCATTTGATCAGTCATCCTGAAGTATCAAAACTACAGATAACATATATCTGTATATATATATGTTCCTGTGACAGTAACAAAATGTATTATATACATTGAAGCCAGTCTGAGATGTGAAAACTACTGATTTTTGTGGTGATTCAATTATTCGAATAAAAGGACATGCATACTTGCACTGTTAATTGGTGCAGAAAAAGAAATATTATTAATATTACGCTGGCCATAAGCATGATTAACTGTACACCAATATTGCTTTCAATTATCATGATTATTTTATATGATCTAAGTACTATTCATTTTGGCATTGTTTGTCGATTTTATCTGAAAACCAAGTTTATAAGAATTACCATACATTTTAAAACCGATAATAATAGCATTGTAACCAATATCGTTTTTAATTTATAGATAGGCAGATCGCGGATAAATTTGCATTACAAGCAAAGTTTTATGCGTACTTTATTTACAAATAAATGTATATATATTTAATCTGTATTGTTTATATAACCATCATAGACATGACCACGGAGATTTTAATTTTATACTTTAATTTACAATATTGTAATCAAAATTCGTTTTTAAAACAAATAAATAATTTTGTAGTCGCACGCTTTCTTTGAAATTTAATTGCATTATGGGTAATTTCGGATCGTGTAGATAGAATGGGGTGTATGGTGTAACGTGTAAGGTGTATGGTGCAAAGGTGTAACGTGTATGGTGTAATAGCACAAGGTGTAAAGTGTAATGGTGTATGGTGAATGGTGTAATGGTGTATGGTGTGAGTGGGAAGTTTACACCATCCAAGGACTGTACAATGTGAAACATTGAGATTTACTCAAAAACTTGGTGTTCATGCTGCAATCTGTTTCGAGAAAGATATAATTTTTCAGAACTTTATTTTTATAAATAATACCTCGCAATGGTGATATAATTCAACCATTTTGTATAATAGAAAACATATTAATGATTCAGGAGAAAGTGATTTACGCAATGAAATCTAAAAGATAAATTGTGTGAATTAAGAACGCTATCCTAAACTGGATGTCAACCTAAATTAATAACTTTACGTAAACAATCTACTTGTTAAGTATATCTTAATATAAAACTCAAATTTCCTCAAGTCATGAAAAAATTAAACTTTTTTACCGCATGATATTATTGGACATTCATTACAGGTGCCCTGATTACGTTACATTACTTTACATCGACGTTTTTCTCATTATGACGTTTACCGCCATAAGCTTGGAAATGTCATGGCGGGTCTCATATTTCAATTGATACTTTACTTTCCTCTACTGCACGTTTCCAAATGATACACTTAAAATCTTAAGTATTCCCGTTTTATATAATGAACGACTCTAATAAATACAAACGTCTGGTATAGGAAGCACACTTCATGACGGGTTTTCAACCTAAATCAAATTGATCTACATAAACACGATAGATTTATCTCCCTTAACTACTATTGTAACGTCATGAACGTTAACAACAGCAGCGTCGTCAAGGTCATTGTTAAATTGTCGCCTGAAGATTGCCAAAAGGCATGAAAGCGCTATTGACATTATTTGAACGAACTTTAATTATAATTTGATGTGAAATGTAGTTTTATATATATATTGTATATATATATCAATTATAGATTTTGCAGGTTACAATAGTAGCATTTTCAGGTTCTGCGTCTTCATTATAAAATACATGTCGAAAAAAAGTCAGATTCATGGTATGAATTAATAGGCAAAAATCATATGATGCCCCAGCAATTTTAAGTAAAATATTGCATTGTTTAGGGTGATGTATGACTTCAGATTTTCCCGTATAGTATGAATGAAGAACACCCTGGTCAACAAAGATTTTCCGCCAAATTCTCTCTTTAGATACACAATTAGCCGATATTAATTTTTCACTATTTCAATTTTTCTTTACTGATTTAGAATGCAGCAGATAAAATTTCTTTTAGCTATTACCTTGGATGTGAAAACTAGGTGGCGCCCGTCGTCTTTATTAACTTTCTTCCAACATATTATATTATATAAACCTCTGAGTAATGTATTGTGTTTGAATATAGGTCATGTTACAAGCAAGAAGCATATACAGCTTACGAAAGATATCGTACCGGTGCCGTAATTGGAAAACGTGGTGGAGTTGTACTCAATACAGGTTATAGTTATTTCATTATATTTTGTCTTTTAATAATGATCTTAACTAGGTTTTAGCTTATAGCAATTAAATAATCTGCTCTGCACTGCAGTAAATCAGTATTTTATCAGTATACTTACTAACAAGGGAAATAACTCGTATTTAAATTTAATCTAATAATCATATATGAGCTTCCGGAAGTGCGTTTCAACAAATTGTTATATTTGAAAACTGAAATACCCAGTCAAGACAATTTTGATAGTCAACATTTGCAACTTCTGATATCTTATTTCTTGAGAAAATTAATATTTCTTTACATGCAAAGCTTTAAAAACCAAATGTTAGCGTTTAACATGTTTAATATTGCTGTTTTAAGGTGCATATTCATTTTGGTGAAACTAATTATTAAAATATAAACAAAAGAAACGTTAAATTGTTTATCATTTCACATTTTTTATTTAATAGGTCCGTGAATGCGTGGAAATATTATCGGTTTCAAGGGCTGGAGTATTAAATATCCGATGAGAGAAAGTACCTCTCAAATTCCAAGAATTACGAATATTAAACAGAAATATTGTCTTGATGAATCAACTAAACTAAAAGTAAATTACTGTAAATTCAGAAATTATTGCGAGTTTTTGTTTAGCAATGCGAATAATGCGACTGGGTGAGTTTTGCAATAATTAGAACTAATGCATATATCTGTATGCAGACAATTCTGAAATCGTAATAATTTAACTCCATTTTTGTCCATTCTTCAAAAATTGCATCAATAAATGGACACAATAATTTCTGAATTTACAGTAATTTGAAATACATCATTTCCGTCATTTGTAAGCTAAGTTTTCTTTATATTTCAGGCCAGTCACTCGATACCGAACAGTTTGTTGTAGTAAATACACAGGAAATTCTTGTAAAAAGGTAAATTATCATAAAACATTCAAACATTTGAATAATTCAAGCAATCTTCACGTAATGAAGTTATTGAACATTATCCATTAGCTGTAAAAAATGTTTGATTCAGCAAAATGATAAATAAATAGCGCTCAAACATTTAACAATTGTGACATATAATGAAGAGTCACGCTGAAAAAGTTACAATTCCTGGAAAAGCATTACGTGAAATATGAATTACTTGTAAGAAATTGATGCATTTATGTACGTTTAACTAGAGGATTGTAATTGGAACCATCACAGAGAGCCCTTCACCATGTAAGGATGTCTTACTTTTCGACCATGATCATCAACGTATGGTTGTTCTCCGTGTACACGACAGAATTTCAGTACTTAATTATAATGCAAAGATTTCTCCTTACACCTAACGGGGTTTCAAAATAAAAGAACGGAAACGATCTGTGTATATATGCCAAGAAGTGGCTAAGTTGAACTAAGTTGTTGACCATGACTTTCAATGTAGGTTTTTGTTGTTTTCGCGATATGCTTTCTAGGAGGGATAAATAAAATTCCAAGTCTCATCCCTGGAAAGCAAGAGGTTTTAAAGATGAGAATGCAGACACAATTGTTTTTATGTATGAACAGAAGTGTCTAGAACTTTTAAAAGGTATATTTTAACCCTGACTTTCAGTGTATTACACTTCATAATTTTACGGCCACCATCACGAATGTGTGGCCGATCCGATGTGTTTGTGTTTCAATTCACTATCCGAAAAGTTTTTGACGGTTTTAGATCTTTAAATTCCAGAATAGTCATCCGATCTGTAATTTCACGGGTTCTGTCCTATTCCCGATTTTGACATTTTGACTTAGTGGGATTCGCATGGCGGGTGGTGCACGCATAACAGGAAACGTTTTCTTTGTCGACGCTTCCGATCTCGCTCTCTTTGAATTTCACGGGATTTGCTCAGTTTGGTAATTTACCTAGATGTATCTTTTTCGCTTGATGATATTAAACCATCGGCAAATTTGTGCTGCCTAAGCTAATATTCATTTTGGAGTCTTCAAAACCCCAGATTATAATCATTGATTGTTGACTTTCAATTGGAAAAACAAATCGAAATGAAAAGAATTTTCTTATGATGTGCAAACTTGAGTGTTGGAATCATAAGAACAAGGGTTTTCAAAATTACTCAAGGCAGTTGTTAGCTTATTATTCCTATCACCGAGATTGTTTTCACAGTAGACATTTTTGAAAACTATTCGATACAGACGCTTAAACCTATGCCTATGCCTACATGTAACTTTTGAAAATGATCATCTCAATGTGTACAACGACCACATGCATTTATATTATATTTTTCTAATTCATATTAAAATACTGTATGAAACATTTATTTTGAATGATTTGCTACTGTATTGGCTCTGTTAAGTAGATTAGAATTTGCCAATCTTAATATTGGACTTAATAAAAAAAAGGTTGGCTTTGTATAAATTACTAGAACTTTAATCAGAAATAGGAACGTGTAAAGCATTTTAAAGCTTGAATCATAACGTATAAAATACAGATGATATTATTAGTTATCTTGGTGTAATCAGAGGTGACCGAATTTTACACATGTGTTGAAATGCATTATAAAATTCCGTACACCTCTGATTACACCAAGAAAACGAATGTATTTCTTATGAAACGTTCCTTTATTAATTTTATACCTGGGTATAAAATTGAAAAGTTCTTCGACTTCACATATCAACCCCGATGTTGATGCGCGTTGTCAAATATAACTTTAATATTTTATTTTTTTATTTTGTCAACATTTTTGTTTGTTTTAGTTTTGGCAAATTTTATTGTTTGAAATTTTGGTAAACAAATATGTTTTGTAATTTTCCTTTTTCTTTTCCTTTGGCATATTTTTTACTTTTGGCATTTTGTTTTGTTTTTGTGGAATGTTACACTGCAAGCATTTTTATTGTGAAATGTAGATTTTCTACTTGAGTCACCGAAACGTCCATTACAAATCGCAAGACCTATTGATTTACACAAAATTGCTAGCAATAACGGATGGCACCCTCGTTCTCCCATTGCCAGGGTCACGGTAGCCATTTTGAGAATTCCAAAGTCAAAGAGGACATATATACATGCCAATTAACATTATTGTAAAGTTTCGTTGAGTTTTGAGCATTTTGAAATTTTAGAAATTTTACTGTTTCCATGGTAACGGCGGCCATTTTGGAAATTCCAAAGTCAAAATGGACAACTGCCTATGCCAGTCAATATTTGTGTGAAGTTTCATTAACTTTGCAGCACATTGAATTTTGGACATTTTGCTGTTTCCATGGAAACGGCGGCCATCTTGAAAATGCCATACCCCGATTGCAAATCTGCACATGCTGGTTAACATTATGGTATAGTTCCATAACAATTGGTTCATAGAAATAAACTACTTTATTTAGTAGAACAGCTGACGTCAACGATATACTAAGCCTGTACAGATATCACTAATGGCAGATAATTTGTTCATTTGATGTCTCCAGTGTTCCGATTGTTTTCTAGCAATTCAATTTGCCAATTGTATATTCTACCGCAACACTGTATTCCATTTGAATGGTTGCAAACGGAGACAATTAAAAAGAAACAGATGGAATATCACAAATTCATTACTTAAAATAATCTAAAACTAACGAGAGCATTGGTGTTTCTCGGTCAAATTCGAATAAATTATTATATAAGACTAAATAAAGAATATATTTGCATCTCTGCAACTATCATGTTTAATCAACTTTTGGATGAACAATTCTGTTTATGGGAAATTTCAGCTCTTAAATTGTCATAATAAGGTATTTTAGCCTTTTTACGAGGTCATTCATTCAGTATGTTTCGACATTTTGATACGGTCCTCTTTTTGTAGTCAGTATGGGTATCGATGTCGGTGTAACTGTCAGTGCAGACAACTTTTCGAAAATTTCTTATAGTACGTTTGTAACCAATATAAACAATACGGCGGTTTTCCTGTATCAATTCCACTCTAGTATCATGCTTAATACAAATCAATGGAATATACTACACGGTGTGTTCATTCTGAAGTGCGGGAAATTTACTTTTCACATGTTAAAAGATTGTAAGGAAAACGCGTGATACGTAAACTGGATCAATTAACATTTTATAAGAAGTAATTTGAGGATTAACAGAAGAAAACATTAAATTGTTACGTGATTCCAAAGTTCGAAAATTCAGGATGCTGTTGATGTGTACAGGTAAATAAAACTACTGAACAGTCTAAATATATACTGAACTGATCTTAATTGACTGCAAGCGGATTGTCTGAAAATGACTTAAGATACTGAAAATAACTTTATAGTTTATTGATTAGTGTTTTAAGAGCTGTTCAGATGAAATGCTCGTTTCAGATCAAAATTGGGGTACTGGTGAGAAAGACCACCCTAAAACCAGCTAAAATCGAAGAAACAGATGGTACCTTTAATTGATGATTGTTAAAATTGCAAAACGAAATTCTTAAAATCATAGATGAGGAACCAATCCGTTATGTTAGAAATATATTTTGGGGTTTAACATAAGGCAAATTTGAGATGTCATAGACCACTCTGAAACATAACTATATAGGGACATGTTATTTTACAAAACACTTGATTCGCAAGAATGGAATTATAAATTTAGAAATTAGAACGACAAGGATGTCTTAATTAGCCTGTGGTTTGCTTTTGGCTGTTTAAATTTGTGCTTTAAGAAAATGTGAAAGGAAACAAATTGAAGTGTAAATTAAACTTGATTGCTGATTTCTTGAATGAGGAAGTATGTCTCAGAATAATGGATTCACAATAATGATAAAAATATAATATAATAAAAAAAAAAAAATACGAATTCGGTGTAGCAACATATTTTGAATATCTGACTGAAAATAATTTAAGATACTTTTGATGGAAATAAAGTACATACATGTTATGTCATTCAAACAGTTAAGCTTTCATAACAATGGAAAATAACTAACAACGGTATGTGTAGTTTGTGTAATCCAGAAGAAAACTATGCACATTATATTTTTATTGTTCATATTTCACAAGATTATGTATAAACTAAATTTTGTAATATTATCACAACACTTTATATTTGGATATAAAATTTTTGAATTTAATTACAAACATTAATCCATATTTTATATCAGAGCAGAAAACACGATGTTTTTGACTTATGAATTTTGTAAATGAATATATAGGTATATATATATATATATATATATATAAGATAGTAAGTTAAATATTATTAACAATTAGAACAAAAATAAAACATATTTAGCTTTACTATAGTGTTTAAAAAAAGGTTCAATCAGTTGATTATTTCCACTGAGAAACACAAATGAGTGTTACAGAGTACATCCAGAGAAGCTTAGACTTTTGTTTAATACAAATAAGCAATATTTGAAACATATATTTCACTTTGTTGTAAAGAAAATACAGAAACGATTAAATATATATCACTTCTTTAGCTGACTGATGTTTGTCTTTTAATTTTTACCGTTTTATTTAAGATGTTATATGTCTGTCTTCGATTTATGGTTTTATTGCCACTTTGTACTTTTTGTTCAAAGCATATTGCAGTTATAAAAGCATACTTAATCCTTTGGCCTGCAAGAAAATTACAAGGATGACAGTGTCACACACAGAAATTTTTATGTTGAAAGGAACAGTGGTGGAACATGTGTAAACCAGACGTCTGTCAATGCTGCAATGATGGTTTTATGCTGATCATAATTCTGGATTCTGTAAAAGTGAGTAAGACGACAAAAAATCCCATCTAGAGTACAATTAACAGTTTACAACCATAGACTTTGTTGAATAATAAAAATTTCCAGCTAACATTAGATAGGTGTCTATACAAAAATCATCCCAATATAACCATGAAGATATGTGGTATGATTGGTAAAAATAAACTATCCACCAAAGATCAAATGACGTTTATAGAAATATAAAATAATAGAAGAATGTGTCTCAAGCTTTACAATTTTCCAAGCTAAAAGGGTCATAACTAACGGTAAATGACTTAATGCCCAAATTCGAAATCTGTCTGCGTGTTGTGGTTCTTAAAATTTCGATGAGGAAAACTAAAGTTAGAGTACGGAAACGAAAATGGGATGGAAAGACGGACGGACGGAAGGACGGAAAGGTTAAGATAACACTTAATGTCCCTTTGCCTACGGCGGGGACATAAAGATTGTTAATAATACATGCAAGATCTAATATATGCATATTTAAAAAAAAACACGTGTTTAACAAAATGATATACAAACAAAGACAAATAACAACGAACTCAACATTGTCCAGATTGTGTGACTTGGTACAGGAACAAAATATAGTAGTATCTAACCAGTCGTAAGTGCGCACAAATGTGTTGACATTTGTCATAGATCAAAATATCTTCTTGTTTACTATTTAACGAATGTTTTACTGAAACAATTTTATGAAATCGGTAATTTTCCAATGTCACTATGCATGTCCCTTTTGAAATTGACTTACAAAACAATCACCTACCCGTCATTGCTATGAATATAAATTTCATGTCAGAGGAAATATTTTCAAAAGTGATTGCATAATTAGTGTGTCTCACTTAAATCAAGAATATGGGCTATCTTTTAAATTTTCTTCTCCAAGAATCCAGGTTTAATAATATGTTGTCTTCGTTTCATCCGAAAGTATTAACCTATTGCATCACCATACAAGTGGCTTAGTTAAAATGTAAACTATTATGTGACGTAGGCATATTCTTAAACAATGCTTTATCTGTTCTAGAATCAAAATCAAAACCTCCAGTGTATGGTGGGGTTCGTGTTGCTCAGTCTTTTGTTTTCTATGTTGTGTACTGTTGTTTGTCGTCTAGTCGTTTTACGTTTTATTCGCCATGGCATTGTCAGTTTTTTCAACTATCCCTTTGGTATCTTTCGTCCCTCCTTTATCACAGTTCATTAAAATTTTACCCTATTTCAACCTTAATTTAGACGTTTGCGAAATTAAAAATCGACAGTCTAGAATGCGCTTTCGGTCGCTCTTTCTGAGATACTTAGTATGCGTTTACATGAAATTTTTTTTCATTCTGGTAGACTTACATTTGATCTAACTTTGCAATGATTTTTTCTCCATTTTAGCTATCCTTATTGAGCTGGTTTTGGATATATGACTTTGTTTGTAATTGTTTCATGAGAAATGGATTCCATTTTAGTCCTTTTTCACATAATTTCATGGACAGGTGCGGATAAAAACAGGACAGTTCCTTTAATTTGCACCCAGATGGTGTTTGTTGCTTTTACGGTGCATGTATATAAGTGGAAATAAAATGAATTTCTTTTTAAAGGTTAAGCGGTGTTCTTGGGAGACATTGCTCCGGCTTAGAATAGTAACATTTACTCTCCTACGTGAGCGTGATTGTTATTTATGTTATTAAATAAGCATTACTATTATGTTTCTGTCCAAGATCTTCACCGAGTCACCAGAACTGGCTCAAAAGCCTTAAAGACTTTCTGGTGAGGGCTGATTTATCCTCTTTATCAGGCTTTTCGTCAGCAGAATCAGCAAATACTGCATACCCAGACATGTGTTTGTGAGCGCCAAAGCTCCCTCTCACCTGGGACAGCGGTGTAATAGAACAATGTATACTTCAGATATTCGTTTTAAACGTGTTTAATGAAATCCTTACTGCCAAGTCGGAAGAAGATCATATTCCTATACCCCAGTCAACCCTTAGTGTTTCGTATCATTAAGATAAACGATACTGTACACAACGAATAAATTACATTTAAGTCTATTAAGGGAACGAACATTCGATTTTATAGGGGCTAGGAGGATTTTAAAATGAATATCCTGGCCTTGTTACAGCTGAAAATAAATAATCTTGGGCGCTCACAAACACATTCTTTAGGTACCTGTCCCAAGTCAGGAGACTGTTATTTAGAAACTAACTATTGTTTTGTTATAAATCAGGCCGTTGATTTTTCGTTTGAATTGTGTCACATTTTACTTATAGGGGCTTACATATCGGACTCGGACTTCTTTTAAACTGAGTTTTACTGTGCGTATTGTTGCGTGTTTGTTTATTCCTCATTGGATAGAGGTATAGGGGAGTATTGAGATTTCACAAAATGTGTTTAATCCGCCACATTTTGCGCCTGTCCCAAGTCATAAACTTCGAGCCTCTGTTAGTCTGATGTGTGTTTAATTTTGGTTCATTTGTATGTTTCGAAGTTTAATATGGCGTCCATTTCGCTGAATTAGTATACATATTTGTTGAAGCCCGACTCCTGGTGCAGGATATTCTCGATTTGTTGAAGACCCATTGGTGGCCTTGTGCTGGTTTCTGCTCTTTGGTCGGGTTGTTGACTATTTGACATATTCCCCATTTCCTTTCTCTATTCTATTGCTTACATTCACGTAATTAGGACTCTGGTGGATAGTTATCTTATTGGCAATCATACCACATCTTGTTTATATATTTGAATTCTAATAACACGTAATATATTATTAACAAAATCTTCACTTTGTAATACACTAGAATATGTACTATAAGTAGCATATAACTCATTTCAAACTTAAGCATCTTTTTAATTTTATACTAGAAAATCACACATGAATTTGAACATTTTGGTAAGCGAAACATAACCCGCTGGTATTTACTAGATTCGATATAAGACCGACGGCAATTTCGCTGCCATTGAGATTGAGACATATCTAAGTTACACACTGCAACAAAAACAAAATACAGATTTTGTGTGTACTAAAGAAAAAGAAAAAAAATTAAACCGCATAATAAAAAGGTATTTATAGAATGTTGTTCTATTTTCAGTTTG
>JAASAO010000251.1:0-63921 GCA_017311375.1 Mytilus coruscus | reverse complement strand
CAAGGCTTCAAAGTGATATAGAAACACCACTTTTAATCTTTTATTGATGTTTTATACATGTATGACCGCAAAATCGTATATTCATATGACGTTGGCGTTGTCGTCCGAAGACACATTGGTTTTCGCACAATAACTTTAGTTCAAGTGAATGGATCTCTATGAAATTTTACCATTAGGTTCAATACCACAAAAGTAAGGTTGGGATTGATTTTTGGGTTATGGTACCAACAGTTAAGGAATTAGGGGCCAAAATAAGCATTTTGTAACTTCCAGACAATAACTTGTGTGTTAGTGCATGGATCTCTCCGACATTGTACCACAAGGTTCCATATCACAAAGGAATGCTGGGATTGATTTTGGGGTAATTGCCTAAATGTTTAGGAATTTGGGGCCAAAATGTAGCGGGCAGGGGCTTGAAATGCTTGACCCAAAAGTTTTACTCGAATTTTATGAGTAGTTTGTAAATTGCTAAGTCAGTATGACAAGATATGATCTGGTCAGTATAATATAGGCATTTGTTAAAAGTAACATATATAATTTTCTATATTTTATTCATTTCGAGAATCAGATATTTTCATTAATATTCAGGATAAACAACAACAATTTTAAGTAGTAAGGTAATTAAATTATAGACTCTTAGATGATATGACAAGAATCTATTCAGTATACATGTACTAATTTATCTCTACACTCAAGAGATAATTAAATATAATTTTATGATTGCAGGATAACTTTGTCCGTGCAATTCTAATAAAAATAACACTTGCTATTACCAATATAATTGTATGTTGGTATGTTAGAAAAATACATAAAAGGCTGAGTCCTGCTATATTACCAAGAAAATAACTTACATAAAATAGATAATAATTTCAAGAGAATTTTGTCAAAGACCTCTTTCTGACATATTTGTATAATAGTAACTGATACCTCACCAGTTACATAAAAAAAAATGTTTATTATTATCAGTTATATTCAGAACCTTTCCCGAATAATAACTAACAATGAAATACAGTTTATACCTTAAATAAACTGTTTTGTTTATTATAATTTCCAGACCTTTAGGAAATTATCCCTTAATTGCCAAATGTTTTCCTATTTAATTCTATTTATGAGAAAAGACAAACGTTAACAGTAAACGTGAACTACAACTTTAAATTCAAACGTACAATTACAATAATCCTAACTTTAAAAGATAACTTGAAATAAAGCTTTACCAGCAATTATACGATAATTAACCCAAAAGATATTTTAAAACAGTTTTAAGAACTTTCCTAAATTTACCAAAAGAATTAAATACTTTAAGCAAAGATCAAAAATGTAGGAGTCCGGCTCTAAGAGTTCGCTAAAATGAAATATTCCTTTCTAACTTAGAAAACGCTAAATTTACTATTTTCCTTTACAATTTAACCCAAAAATGAAGTTTGTGAGAAAAATTAACCATTTTGACAAAATTAACGACGAGCAAAATAAAATACTAACTGTAACGACCAAAGATTTAAGCAGAACTGCCAAACGAGCGTCAAAATTACGTCAATGTTGGATTGTTGGATTGTTGGCAAAGTTGGAAAATTGTTGGATCGCGCTTGCTATCCAACTAAATATTCTCAAATAAATTACAAAAATCATAATTATATACAATTTTAGTAACAGTTATATAATAAACACATTTTGCATGGTATTAAACAAATTTCTATGGTAACTAAAAATACACCAATACAACTTCACCGGAAGTCCCGATACGTAAACAACATTGCAAAAAGTTATGTGTGTCACCGGCGGACCAAAATGATAAATATCAAGGATAGTGAGCATTAACATCTGCAAAACATTGAAGACGTTGAACACAAATACTATAAGGAATTACAATGATGATGTGAAAACAGTTGTCAAAACGTAAAAATAGTGTTTTTATTGAAAAATCGTCGTAAGTGACACATGGATTCTACTGCGCATGTCCGTACATTTCATTCATAAAATTCAAGCAAGGTGCGTAAAGTTACTACAGTTGCTAAAGTTGGATCTTCACAAAAATACAAGACATTTCGTTTCAAAAATCAACGTATAATGACAGATAGATGTAATAGTGGAACGTATAAACTTTACAATACAGAGAAGTTATCGTTATCGATTTATAATCAACTGAAAGTGAAAATTGGATTCAACCAAGCGTGATGACCGCATGGCCTAAATTGCAGACGACATTTAGTTGTGGATTATTCGGTGGATTATTTATACTATGAACTGGTAAATTATAAACATGAATATCAGATTGTTTATCAAATATTCAAATGACAGTAATTCAATATTACTAGAAAAATCATAACATTGTAATTGTTCTAACTTTACTTAATTAAATGTTAATTAAAACTTATTTGCTTCAATTATGAGTAATATGTTTCAGACTACAAGCATTACAAGTAGTATAGTACAAGTTATTTCACACAGTTACTGTTTCCTACATAATAAGACTTTCATAAAAATTACAGAATATTAAACAATATGCTTTATTGATAGATACCAACTAAAACATACATTAAAAAAATATCTTATCCATGTCTATGTAGACTTAATGTATATCACACATGTCACTATAAAATACATGTACCCAGGCTCTGTACTCTACATTTTACCCCCTTACCATTATTTGCGTCCCCGCAAATACTTTTTAATTTTTGCAAAACCTACCATTTAAAGTTTTGAATTTTTGTCTATGCCTTAATTGCATATACTTCTTAAAAAGAAAAATAGACTTAATGTTTTAAAGATTATTTCAAAACTGAGTGAAATTAGTTTTCTCATTAATACAATCTATGATTATAACACAAATACATGGTAATATATAATTATGTAAAATTATACATAAATATATTCTTTTATATAATATTTTCAGATACTCCAGAAGTTTCACCATTATGACCATCAGCACGAGGGCGGTAGATACCAGACAGACATATAAATATATATATATACCAAATGTGAAAAATTACTGAACATTACGAACAATGTGGAACATGGCTAAGAACCAGAGGTTTTCTGAAGGAAAATTTAGTTACCATGTAAACAGTACCAAAATATTTAAATATAAGTTCAAAAATACACTCAAATTTAACTTTTAATACTCGAAAGCTTTGACTATTTTCATAATAATTAACTTCTAATCTTTCCAACTTTCCAAAAATAAATTTTCAGTCTAAATTATTTTAAATAACTTTTAATTTTAACCTTTGATAATTACTTTTGTTATTAAAGAACCCACATAAACAATACCTTAAAATTTCTATTAAAATATAAAATTACAACTTTATCAAATCTAAAATTAACTGTCTTTAACGACTACGGACTTCATCTGTTTCTTTTGTGTACCTGCAGCTGAAGGGGTGGTTCTGGCGTTAGTTCTTTTCTTTATTAGTCAAATGTCTAATTATTTCATCTTTGGATACCCCTTCCCAGACACTAAATTTGAGTCATGAAATTTCAGTCTTCTCATTGCATTTTGGTTATTTACTTCAAGTGTGTCTTCACATTCTAATAGCATCTTTGGTTCATGTTCAACAACTTCTGCTGAACTAATTACTGTATCTTGATACAAAGTGTTTTGTAATCATATGGGTTCATTATACGAGTTTTACACGTAACATTTTGGCTTATGTTTACTAAACATGGTGCCATTACTAATGAAAATCTTTCTGAAAAATTCTCAGAGGGTTCTAAAATACAATCTTGAACTGTTTCAGGAGAATCATCATGAAATCGGTCAACAAAACATCAATCAAAATTTCAGACCTTGGGGAATTTCATAGTTATCAGCCACATAAATTTTTGAATAATTTTATTTGTTTGGCCAATTTGAGTACAATGGATAGTATGACCACCAAGCAGTATAATTCCATCCGTTAACTTTATGTCAGCAGGACCCCACTGAGATTTCATTAAAACATCTAGTCCTAACAAAGCTTCATCTTCTATATTTGCTACTATCATTTCTGTACTAAAACATAAATTTCCTAATTTAATTTCAAAATAGCTTTCCTAGCTCCTTTAAGGGTTTGCCATGAGCACAAGCTAAAGTATTAGACTTTTCCAAGATTGGTCTATTAACAAGAGGAATTTTATTAAAGGCATGCACGGATAACACTGTCCGAACTGCCCTGTATCTACAGTAAAATTAACCTCAGACCCTTGGATATGTCCTTCAACATAAACTCCATCACTTCGAGTACTTGTCTTGCAATTACATTACTTGCAATTGATTGTTCACTACCTAAAATTGGTGTAGAACAAACTAAATTTTATCTTCTAAAGTGACAGAAGATGTATTACTATTATCTCCACGTTTTACTATATTTTCTCTATTACTAATATTTTCCTCTTTACTATTACTATTACTAATGTTTTCCTCTTTACTATTACTATTACTTCCACTATTACTAATATTTTCCTCTTTACTATTACTAATATTTCCACTATTACTAGTATTTTCCTCTTTACTATTACTAATATTTTCCTCTTTACTATTACTAATATTTCCACTATTACTAGTATTTTCCTCTTTACTATTACTATTACTAATATTTCTACTATTACTAATATTTTCCTCTTTACTATGACTATTACTAAATAAAGTTATACTGCTCGTTGGTTCATGTACACCAATGTTGTCCAATTTATGACCGTTTTCATTAAACTTAGGGCTAACTCCTGGTCAGCTGTGTTAACCCGTTCTAGTTTAATGTATGTCCGTCTGATTTAAATTCACCTTGTAACATACTACTATTACTGTTTGGGGGAGTGTAAGGCTTATTCATCTGTCTTGGAGGAGTAGCCTTATTATTTCTATAATCTGTTTGCCTATTGGGATTACTATAGCATTTTCTGGCATAATGACCGGGTTGACCACAATAATAACATTTTGGGATATTTTCTGGGTTATTATTTCTGTCTGAATTGTTCTTCCTGTAATTCCCATTTGGAACATAGGATGGTGCATTGACATTGAACGGCTGCCTGTCAAACTGTCTTTCATCATGATGATTATGTCCTGTTACTGATGTCTGTGTCTCATCATTTCTTTTCTTGTTCTCATACATTTGGTCAAACATTTTCTGTAATTCATCTTTGGTTACTGAAATGACATCATTTTCTGTATTGGTGGAACCTTGTTTGTTAAAATTGGTGTTCTGTTTCTTTTCTACTGTCTGATCTGATTTTTGAGAGCTTTGATTATTCTGTTTCTTTAGTTGCCTAACTTTGGTATTTTTTCCTGAATTACCCTCCTGTGTTTCTGAAGTTGTCTCTCTATAGGTAATAACCTCCTGTACTGCTTCCTCTATAGTTTTGGGGTCTTTTGTCAGTTCAATATGAATTCTTGCTTCATTATCTAACAATCCCATTAAGAATCTTTGAAGCAGGTCTTCCTGCCTAATTTTAGCATGTCTGTTTGAATAGGCCTTGTCATATATACGTTTTAATTCCGCAGCATAGTCTGCAGTGTCTTCATTTGGTTTTGGGTACGTCTGTTAAATTGTACTTTATATGTTCTTTTATTTTCAAAGACTCCAAATCTATTTTTAAGTTCTGTGGCTAATTTTGAGTAATTTTTTAATGTTTTACTGTTTAATTGGTCAAACACAAAATCACCAGCTTCCCCTTGAAGCCTGGTTAACAATTCACTCAATTTAGTTTTATTATCCCAATTTTGTAGATTTGCTACTGCTTCAAACCTATTAATCCAGACTTCCATTTTCTTTTCCTGTGAAGGATGGGAGTTTAGCATTAGAAACCCAATTTTTGATTTTGATCGTTTACTTTGGGTTATAATATCTGTGTCAATACTATTAGTATCTATATCAGAGCATGCATCACTAAATACTTCATCATCAGTTTCATCACACTCAGATGCTGATGTAATATCTAAATTTGGTGTAAAACTTTGTTTAATTTTTCTAACTTTAGAAAATGAATTACTATCATGACTATTATTAGCATTTGGTATGCTTTTAACATGTTTTGTTGCTCACTTGAAGCATTAGTATGTCTATATTGTTTTGTAATGCCAGTAAAAGCATTTTGAATGGCTGATACCACCTGACCAGTCATATCTTGTATGGCTACTTTAATAATATCATATACCCCAGTATCACCTTGATTTTGAGGTTCTGACTTTTTTTCTAGATCATTTTGCCTTCTATATCTGGAGGACCTTCTTGGGGAGCCAGGTTTTCTAGGACTTGGCCTCTTACTTAATTTAGATCTGGGTCTTAAAACTATTGTTTCTTCTTCTTCCTCAGTCTCTATGTTAGACAAGTCATGAGTAGCTTCATAAACTTGATCACTTCCAGAATGACATGTTTCGTCGTCAGTGTGATCTTCTGTCTTCAGTTTCTGATTCATATGGCTACCCCCTATTATGTGTGTCGGTCTTTCTTGACCGAACAGACCTTGGTTTACCATATGATAATCATTACACTTCAAAAGGTTCGTATCACAGGATCCAATAAAGTTTAATGAATCCCACCGTGGGAAAATTGGAGGTTCCATGGGGATCTCTCCGACATTGTACCACAAGGTTCCATATCACAAAGGGAATGTTTGATTTTGGGGTAATTTAAATGTTTAGGAATTTGGGGCCAAAAACAAGCATTTTTCTAGTTTCCAGACAATAACTTGTGTTCAAGTGTATGGATTTCTCTGAAATTGTACTGCAAGGTACCATATCACAAAGGGAAGGCTGGGATTGAGTTTGGGGGTGATGAATCATAAGGGGGTTCAAAAAAAAGGGTCCAAAATTAAACTTTGTTTGATTTCGTCAAAAATTGAATTATTGGGGTTCTTTGATATGCCAAATCTAACCGTGTAGATAGATTTTTAATTTTTGGTCCCGTTTTATAAATTGGTCTACATCAAGGTCCAAAGGGTCCAAAATTAAACTTAGTTTGATTTTAACAAAAATTGAATTCTTGGGGTTCTTTGATATGCTGAATCTAACCATGTATTTAGATTATTGATATTGGACCATAATAGGTAAATTAAAAAAATTTTAAGTTCTTAGACCACATTCATTCTGTGTCAGAAACCTATGCTGTGTAAAATATTTAATCACAATCCAAATTCAGAGCTGTATCAAGCTTGAATGTTGTGTCCATACTTGCCCCAACTGTTCAGGGTTCGACCTCTGCGGTCGTATCAAGCTGTGCCCAGCGGAGCATTTTATTCATCTTAAAGTCAAGATATTCACATGTGTTATACAGAATTTTGGACAATCATATGCATACTATTACATTTTCTAATTCAGACTGTTGCATAAAGTTTTAACTTCTAGACAAATACTGATATAACATGCTAACCTTTTATTGTTTATGCTTCCGCTATACAGTAGAAATGTCACCAATTGCTATACAAATGTTACAATGTCTTCCATACAAAATAAGACTGCTTTTAGTAAATTATTTTACTATTTTATTTGGTCATGTTGGTATAAATATACAACTTTCTATTCCTGTGTTAAAATTTGTAGATTGGGAGAGACTTGCAACCATATGGCAGCCATTTTATTCAAAGTAGACTATGCTTGGCAATGGGGTGCAAATAATAAATCTTGCACTTCCAAGCCATGTGTCTGGAAGTCACCGAGTACAAAAAAGTCTGTCGTTCAACCAAAAAAAATTTCTGAATTAAAAATAATGAAACCACATTATTCTAAAGGAGGTATAAAAATGTATTCTGCATTTGAAATTGCATGAAATAAGTTTGTTATTTAAAAAAATTGCATGTGAATTTGTACTGTATTTATGAAATTTTATTTTATTTTTCCAGATTTTTGGTTATTAGTTCTTCATTTTCTGTGCAGTTCTTACTTTCTTGTCTTGTTATGAAATGTGCAAACAGTTCTGTTGATATTCTATTTGCCATTTTATAACTGTTTAAGAAAGGTATATTTCACCTACATGTAGTAAGAAAACTTTGGAAGTAATAGATATGCAAGCAGCATACAAATAGTTTACACCAAAACTTCATTTATATACTACTATTTTTCATTAAAAAAATGTAAGTATAAATTAAAATGATTTTATTTTCTGAACTACTGGACATGCTGGAGAAGACATTTAATTGGCTTGTGTATTCTTAAAACTCAGTTTACCATGGAGTGTACCTACATTTGTAGAAGAGGTCCCAATGATAAAAATGTTGATGGATGAAATATTTAAATTTTAAACCATTCTGTATTTTCACTTTGACCACATGTTCAAATATACAAGGACATTGCTTGCCTATAAAATTTCTTTTAATGTCATTTTGTTTACTTTGGAGACTTAGGATATGTTAGCATAATTTTTTCTCTTATGTGAAATGAACTGTTCCATCATACTTCAGTGTCGATTACTCACATTTTTATTTTGTAGGACAAGGTTAGCCAATTAACCCAATCAAACGACAACTTTTTCAGCCAACACAGGGATCAAAACCATCTTTAGGTAAGTTGAGTGATGCCCTACTACCAGCATGTCAAAATGCTGCAGTATTCCAGTACATACACCACAACTACACACATTATGAACCATCTGAAGATTTTAATGTTCTGTCAACAGAAACTGTCACAACTACTGAGGGGACCATTTTACCGTTATCATTACCAGAGACTGCTGGAAACTGTCGTGATCATAATGAGCTTCTTGAAAAACTGAAGTACACAGATGCTGACAGGGAGAAAATTTTGCAGGAAACACTTGGTCAAAATGAAAACATAGAATGGTTCAATCAAAGGAAAGGACGAATTACATGTTCTAGGATGCATTCTGTTTTCGCAAAATCAGAAACATTGAAGAAAAATAACGCTGTGAACACAGAATCATTAGTCAGTGAGATCCTCGGCTACAAAAAAAAAATAGTAATATCCCTGCATTGAAATATGGTAGGATCATGGAACCTGTAGCCAGAAGGAAGTATAAGTGTATACTGTTACAGAGGAAACACCAAGATTTAAAAGTTGAGGAAACAGGGCTGTACATTGACACCAAAAAGGGGCTATTTAGGTTCAAGTCCAGATGGTATGGTAGAGTGTTCTTGCTGTGGTTCTGGTGTGTTGGAGGTTAAATGTCCATTAAGTATTGCACACACCATACCAAGTCATGAAAATCTAACATACTTAGTCAAAGAAGGTAGTAACATCACATTACATAGAAACCACAACTACTACACACAGATAAAAGGGCAAATGGCAATTTGCAATAAACAATGGTGTGATTTCTTTGTATTTACCAAACATGGACACCACTTGGAGAATTCTGTTCCAGAAGGATTATTGGGAAAAGATTGTATCGAACTTGGAAAATTTCTTTCTTAAATATGTTGTAGTGGAGCTTCTGACTCAGGATATAAAAAAAAAGGTTGCACACACAGAAACATCAAGTGGCATGAAGAGTATTTCAAACAGCATACCACTTTTGGCAATAAGTACATGTAAACCAACAAAACCAACACAAGCTAAAGGGAAAAAACTCAACAAGGGACGTAAAAAGGTTGAACAAAACCAATTTATCTGTGTGGCTCATGTCAGCAAACATGTTTAGAAATTGATGAACTTGACAACAACTGTGAATCTGACTACAGTATAGGATGTGACAAATGTAGAAAATGGTTTCATTGGGGATGCATTGGTTTTGATGGTATGTTGAACATGGATAAATGGTACTGTGATGACTGTGAAACTAGTAAGGAAAACAGTTTATGAATAAGGTATATTTTTATGTCCCACCTACAGTCACTGTAGTAGAAGCATTGTTTTTGGCTGTTTTGTCTGTCCGCTTCCAGGTTAAAAATTTGGACAAGGCAGTTATTATACTATGTCATTTAAGACTAGACGTACATGTAATATGGTGTACTGTTGTCCATCTGTCTATCCATCTGTCTGTTGACATATTTTCTATTTTAAATATTTTACACTTTTGGTACACACTCTGACAGACTTTGATATTATATGCTGCTTGTTAAACATATCAAACTTGTCGTTTGAATTGTTTTACATTGTCATTTCGGGGCCATTTATAGCTGACTATGCAGTATGGGCTTTGCTCATTATTGAAGGACGTACAGTGACCTATAGTTGTTAATTTCTGTGTCATTTGGTCTCTTGTGGAGAGTTGTCTCATTGGCAATCATACCACATCTTTTTTATATTGAAGAATTTTCTTGACTCTTTGAATAGCAACATATATAATATATAATGAATATTGTATGGTATTTATCACCAGATAATAAAAGTAACTACGTAAAACATTTATATTTTCTTAACAGTATTTATAACAGAGACCAAAAAAATCAATTTGGAATTTTCACAAATTAAATCTGTAAGTTAGTACAAACAAATATATGTATTTAATATCATGATATATATACTGAATATTTTTATTTAACCCCCAAAAAAGTGTATTATTATTTCTAGAATCAATTTAAAAAAATGACTTATTTATTATGATATTGCAGAGGAGTATATGCAAGAGAAGAAAAGAAAGAAGGAAGATTTAAAAGTTGAAGACCATTTTAATCATTATCTTTAAGACAGCCTACATATTTTTATATTTCTTCAGTGACAACATGCTTTGAAGCAGTATTGTAACAATACAATGTACTTTTCAGGTGTATTGGTCCGGGAACACAGTTATCTTGCCTTGATTTTCGTTGTCTACAAATATAGTCCCCAGTCAGGCCTAGTGTGGACAGTGTGTTATAATTACTTGCCATTTTTTATACCCTTTCCAAATTTATTTCTTCATGTTTATGCATTCTTTTCAAAATATTTATTTGGTTATAATTATTCAGTTCTAAGAAAAGTTGTCTTAATCATGGTTAACAACCATAATTATATATATTTAAAATTCAACATTCTTGAAACAAGGTTTTGAAATAAACTTATTATAGAAAAGTACATAGACATTTTTTCTCTTGGCCAAAAATTAAAACTGTCAGTTATATGAGGTGAGGTCTAAATACAGTTATAGTGATTGTTAAGTATTATAGTGAAAACTATAACAGTAGTCTGTTAAGATCGGTCAAACTCCTTTATTTTTGCTTTTTGCCCCAAATAACTAATGAAACCAAATCATAACCTACAACATTTTATCAGGTAATATTTTCAGGGCCATAGTGATTTTTTGTTATATACCCCCTCCTACTTGAAAAACTAAATTACACCAAACATAATGTACCCTTTTGTTTTTTCCTTGAGGTGAAAATTCAAAATCGTATTTCTTTTAAACTCCTGCATTGTGATACATTTTAGAATTTTGAATTTACAAAATCGTAAAGTTTAAATGTATCAAAATTTGGCACCTTAAGTTTCAATAATTCAAACAGAAAATATAATAATTTTTTAAATGCTTGAAGTCTATCTTCTTGAAAGTGATTATCTTTTTCAACAAAATATGTGCAATTCATAGTCCTCGATAAACTTTTACAGCCAAGTTGTCTAAACTTTTAAATCCGTGTTAATGAAAACACATTATTATTGTTGTTGAGTTTATTTAATTATCACTTTACTAAAGGTGGTTGCAAATTAGATACAGCGGAACAAATTGTAAAAATTTCATTTGCCAAAGGAACCAAAGTAATAGGCAATGTGTTTTTCAAAATTTGAAAACACTTGATTCGGCCTATTGCCCTTTCAACATGAATTCTAACATTGGCAACTGCCTTTGTTTTCAGTACATTTCCCTTAGTCATCTGCTCTGACCCCTGAGCAGGTGGTGGTATAATCAATTTTGCCTGTCTTATTACCAAGTCTGATTGTATGGGAAAACCTCTATCTGCCATTACCTCATCAGTTGGATCAATGAGATTTAAAAAACCACTGTCCATAACAATAAAGCGATCAGAGGCCCTCCCGCCATAAGCTTCGGAAATGTAGGAAATGCTGCCATTTGGTGCCATTGCAACTAAAAACTTAAGCGTGTTGTTTTTTTTTTGTAATCAGACCATGTTTGTGCTTGTAATTCCATATCTCGGGGTCTTTCAATGAATATTTCAGTGCAGTCTATGATACACCTTAGATTAGGAGCAATTGAAGTATATACATGTGGCAATGTCTCTTTTGTTATTTCTTTATCTGGCCAATGTATAAGAGGCTTCAACTCGTACGCCATAAACTTCAACCATGTATTTAACACTTGTGAGACAACTGACAGTTGAACACCAAAAAAATCACCCAGTAGCTCACTATTCATACCAACCTTACACTTTATCAAAGTCATGACAAGTTCATCTTTGACAGACAATTTTCTTTTGGGACCAAATGTTTTAGGTGATTTTTTTAAAACCCTTTTCGCTTTAGTGCTAACGATTTTCTTGCTTCCACTCCAATAGGTCAAACGCTTTGCACGAGGTAACAAATGCTTGTATAGCCTATCAAATACATCTGCATTTGGCAGCCCTGTGTACAAACGTGTTTTAGTGTCATCTTTCACTATGTTATTTGTCATAGTTGTATGAACCATGTTTTTTGTGCCTTTGCTGTGTAGTTGTTGTTGTAAATAAATTAATTGTGAATTTAGTTTATTGATAGTTTGTTGTTTAGTGAAGCAACCTATACAAACACAGTTTGAAGAACAGTCACATTTACCAGCATATGAATGATCTGATTTAGTAAGATTAGTGTCAGATTGAAGCTTTTCTGTACATGTACTGTTTTTATCTTTATTTATACCAGTGTAACAGTGGTCTGATTGTGCACATTTTTTAACAAAGTCAATATACGGTGTAGCTGTATATTTGAATGTCTTCTACTGGTAAATTTGTGTCTTGAATGTCTTGCAATGCAGATGACTCAATTGTACTAGTATTTTCAGACACAGACTTGCTTTTCTTTTGAAATTGATGTTTAAGAATTATCTTTCTAGATGGTCTTACAGTTGTTTTACAGTGTGCCCTAAATTTACCGATGGATAAGGACATTTTTCTGTTGGAGCACATTCCTCAAAATGATTTGAGCAAACCCTGTCATGAGACTTTGGAGTCCAGTTTTTATTAGTTATTGGGTCAATTCTATTAACTTGAATCATCCATTTTCTCCTTAAATCAGGATTCTTGTTTTCTGTCGGAAATGGAAACAACTTGAAAGGTGGTTCACAATCACAAGACCTTGTTCCAAAATTACACTTATGAACTGGACACAAATTCTTCATACATTTGTTGAGGTGGTAGGTGGAATTACCACACCCAACAACACAACAAATTCTCATACTATACAAATTCTCTTTAACATTACAAGGAAACTTTAAATATCTTGACCTTTACTTTGAATAATACCTGAAAGAAACAAAGACCAATCAAAACCTATTGCCACCAAGTAATAAACATTACAGAGCAACCTGTGTAAACTGAATAAAGTGAGCACCATTATTTTGTCAACCTCTAATAGATGTTAACTGAAACAGTTTAAGGCTAAAGAGATCTGCATTCTCAGCTGATGACCAGTACCATGTGCAAATTAACCAAGATATATTACAAAACTGTTATGCAGTGTCTAACTATACTAATCCTTGGATTTCACTAACAAATGACTGCCACTAAAAACTTTATACATTGTTTTTTTTTTATAAATAATCAAATTTTTGTATTGTGATGTGTTAGACTTTTGTAAGAATTTGCCCAAAACACTTTTTGATGAATACTGTCTGTGCATTTACAAACTGTCATTATGTGCACTAATTTAGAACAGTTTTTTATTTCATTATTTATTTTTGATAGTTATGTTATATTGACATGGTCTCAATTTTTTGTCATCTCCTTCATTTATTCATTATGATTAAGAAATTGTATGCAACACTGAATTTGGAATCACTACTGCTGCTTTCAAAGCAAGTATTAAAACTGGTGAAAATTTATAGTGTTTATTTATATATATATACAGAGCATTTAATATTTCTTGTGTTTTGAGTGAATAATGACTAGGTGGGGTTTTGTTGATGGTCACATATTGGACATAACATATTTACTATTAAGTTATTTATACTGTTTCAGGTCACACATAAATTTGTAGTTTACATGTAGGTGGAATAATTTAAGTGCCTTCCATGCAAATACCTATTTTTAACTTGTGCTTATCTTATTTAAAAAAAAAATAAATACACATGTGCTTACATAAAGTGTTTCGCTATTTATTTGAGTGTTGTTTATAGTGGTCAAGCAAGTCTGTTTATAGATATAAAAAGATGTGGTATGAGTGCCAATGATACAACTAAAAAGTAAACCATCACAGCAAGCTATGACTATGTTAACGGTCATAACGGGCCCCAACAATTACTTGCGTAGAATCATTCAAACTGGAAGACCAATATATGCATTTTGTTCATAGTTGTCATGAAAAAATATATAGAAAAATGCTTTACAAGACGCCATCGGTACATATGCATGTCATGACCGTCCAGTTTCTCCGTTTTTTAATTTTTCTAGAACAATTTTCCGTGAAACTCATTTGAAAACACTATGTTCACCATTCAATACTACCGTTTGTTGCGTAACAATAAATATTTTTCTACCTGCGCAACGATTACTAACGTTTTAAAGCATTTTCACGATATCCGTTGTGTATTTATCCCGTTTGTTTATCTGCAATGACCTTTCGACCTTAATGGGTGATCTCCCTTGAATTTTTTCGCACCTGCGCATTACATAACTCGCTTATTGTTACGAAAGAGGAAATAGTTTTAGTGCCGTGTAAGATTTATTATTAAGTATATAAGCTTTATTTTATATTTATCGCACAAAGGGGTGTTACTTTTTTCATTAATTTTGGACATTTTGAATTCAAAAGTCTCTCTGATATCGGAATTAGTAGCATGTGCTGTTCATTTTCAATTTCACCACTTTTACAGATTTCACAAGTTCTTTCTGAAATATTCAGATATTGGCATATTTTGAAATTCCTGAATGATTTTTAGAAACCAATCTATTTTTGGAGCTTGCCAAAAAATCCTGTTAAGACATCCAGCTGTGTGTGCTCCAATGCTGTAGGAAAATACGCAAAAAAGAAGACTTCCGCCTTCCTGGGACTATTATACTAACGGGACTGGAAACTTACACCAATCAGTGTAATCATACTCAACATCACAGTCGTTAGAACGAGACTTTACCTGCGCGAGATTTATCGATACGCCATATTGTTTTGACAGTGACAGCGTGTCTTGATCGTATAATCTTTGTAATTTGTTTTATTTTAATAGTTATTCGAAATGATAATCCTTAAGGTAGTTCAGGGGAATACCGCCATCTTGAATTGTACAATCACAGTACATAATCGGTCTAGTTCTTTGCCCAAATCTGCAAATTTGGAAACAGATTTGCAATTTATTGGTTACACTGATTATTTATATAAAGAAAACTTAGTGATTCATTGCATTATTAAAATGTTTTAACAAATACCAAATATTTGTGTTTTAGAATCAATTTTCAAATAAGCCATTTAAGGGGAGATAACTCTTTTAGTACAAAATTTATACTGGACATATAGGGAAATATTCATTTTTTACTTGTAGCAAGAAAACAAGTTCGGTGACACCATTTTTTCTTTCTATTTTCTTAAAATATATTATAAAACCTATCTCCTCATATTTTATTTCAAAATTCTGTCTTATAGATTTCTTTTTATGCACAAAAATGTGTTTTTTCATGAACAATCTAAGCAAATTTTGGCAATTTTGAACGATTCGTACCTTGAAAAATAGTGCGGTGTCCATACTTTTTATTTTTTTTTTTTTAAAAGCATAGTAAAATCTTCATTTTGGCAAAGTATAAGAAAATTCTGTCATTTTTTTTCTATACCCCTGAACTACCTTAATGTAAACACGATTACTTTAATGATAAAAGATATCTCGATCTTTGACAGTTGTTATTAATCACCAAATCCAGGTTTAAGTGTAAAAACGACATCTAAAGGTTAATTTTTTTTCTGGATGATAATAGCGTCGGGACGCTGGGAAAACAAGTATGATTCATAAAATTTCTTAAAACTGTTGAAAAAAGTGGAATATAAATCTCATTCTCATTACAAACGGAAACCACATGCAGGGTTCAAATAAATTATACTGTTCCTATAAAATTGCTTACTCCTATTTATATGTGCAATATTTGTATTAAAATCGGGGTGTTTTTTGCTTAGTTATGGTCTTCGGGTGGCATAAGCATATGACTTCGTGAAAATATGTTCAATAAGTTCCAAAATCAGAACTACAAAAGTAGGCCCTTTCACTGCTATTGCTGCCATATTGAAATGTAGGTGTAAACACGAAATTTAGAAAAGTTCAAAACAATGTGGCTATATTTTTATTAGACCACGGGTAACTTTTATAGGGATTAATTATGAACTGAAATTGCCAACATTGTTTTTTATTGTTTTTATTAGAATTAATTATGATCTGTTAACTTTCGGCGACACGTTGTTTTCTTAGCGGTCAAGTAAAGCGCCGGCATTTCGACTTTATTTGTTTTATTTTCAACACTAATATATTGTCTACTTATTAATAATTTTCGTTAACAATAAGAAAAGTATTTATCTTTCAAAACTACTTTTCCAATAACTTGTCCCAGTTTTAACCGGCATTAGTTTGTTCCAGTGTGAAAACATTTATTTCAAGTAAATATATTTAATTTGTTAAAATAGTTTTGTTATTTATATATTTTTATTTTTTTTTTTTTGGCATTTAATTTTTTTTTTTTTTTCAATTTAAAATCCACCAATTTTAACGCTATTCTATTAGCTGACTTGTTCGCCGAAATCAATTGTTTACATGTACCGAAGGCTAATTAACCACGTGGCACGATAAGCTGTCAATCAAAACAAAAAATCAATAATCCGCTATCGGGACAATGAAATCTCAACAGATCGATCAGTTTCCAGTCCCGTTAGTATAGTAGTCCCAGCGACTTCGTACTTTGTCGGCGTGTCATTTTTTTCAATAACTTAGTAAGTGTCTTGAATTGTCACATGTATTGACATGCTCATACTTGATCATACTTTATTCTAGCATTTTCCAATTTTATCTTCTGTAAATCCTAGTTTTGATAAAAATGCGTGTTTCCAGAAAGATAGATATATATATATACATATATATATATATGACATATACTAGTTCGGCCTTGGTCGTTTCGGTCCAAAATTATATCTATGACTCTCGTTAGTATTGATTTATTGTTGGTTGCTTAATGTGACAAATATTTCATGCATGTTCCATACGAGTTTTTTCGTAAGATATATAGTAAAATATGATGCAGTGTTTGCAGGAAAAAAATTATTATGTCCAGCGGCGGATCCTAGTTGTACGGTATGTATAAAACTCAAATGATAAGGGTCGGTTGTACGGTATGTATAAACTCAAATAATAAGGGTCGGTTGTACGGTATTGTTGTGATTCCGAGTATATCTAATTACCGATAGATACCTTGGATGGTCGTTCCTGCAGTCAGGAACGGCCGATTGCTCTTCAAGTGTAAATAGTCGTCTGTATAGCCATTAGTTTCAACCGGAAGAGAAGGATTTCTGGGTAGTTCCTCGGACATCTCTAGATGGTCTGTCTGATGACCTAAAACTAACCCTACGAATACTACACTCCCCCCAGTTTTATTAATAAGGCCCCCTCTACTGAGGTGGGCCCTGTAATTCGCCCAAAATCAACAAAATACAGAATTCATGCCAAATTTATAGAAAATGTGCATCAATTTAAAAAAGTATACACCCTATCCCCAAGGTTGGGTGGTATTTACCACCCCTGGTATTTACCAGTGGTATTTACCGGTATTTACCGCCCCGGACAATACTTCCCAAGTGGTCAATACTGGCAAATACTGGTCATTTGAAATTTTCATGTTTCTTTTGACTGACTTATCTATCAATTCTAGTAAAAAAATGGTTGATGAGGGAAAACTTTATTCCATTGGCATGATTCAGTTTATGAAAAGGAATGATATTGGTATGTTATTAATTATTTAAACATTAAAATGATTAATTTAGTTCTTAGGGGTAATGATATTGCATACTTTTGGTATACATATAAAATTGAGCAGCTATATCAGTTATTTTAACATGTATAAATCAAGATATTTTTTCTTGAAAAGGTTTGAATTTTACAGGTAAATAGAATTACAAGTGACTAGCAATATAGATTATCATGCAGAGCATTACCTATTATATGGCTAACAGGTGTCAAAAGTTTAATTACTATAACAACTGTCCCTAATAAATGTAACTTGACATAACAGGAAAAAGTCATAAAAGTGATTCTAAAGATTGTTTCAAACAATGAATTAATTCCTGACTATTCAACAGCATGATAGAAATGTTCTAAATGCAGGAAATGTTTTTATTCAATTAATATATAACATATATATATATAAAACAATTTTTTTAAATTTTTTAATTGCATCTTTCAAAATAACTGTTAAGAAAACCAGATGTTATATAGTCTCTCTTAAGTGATCTGTTGTATGATTAAATTAATATTTGATAAATCTTCATTAAACCATGTTCATGAACTAATTAATTGTGACTTTTTGTCCTATTACAATGTAGTAAATAAGTGATTTTCTGCCTTGTGACTATATCTATCCATTTAACAAGTAATTGACCTGAGGTAGGGACTAGTTTTATAGTAAAGTCCTATCAAAATTTCAATTGACCAGTATTTGCCAGTATTGACCAGTATTTGCCAGTATTTCCCGGTATTTACCGGTATTTACCGCCGGCATGGTCAATACTAGTATTGACCGCTTTTTTGCCAACCTTGCCTATCCCCCTAACAATTTAAAAAAGTATACAACCTACCCCCAAACAGACCCTTTGTATTCATGGGTCTACTGATACACTAAAAGTTAGTACAATGGGTTCCCAACAAATTGGGAACCTAGACAACTGTGAATTGTTCTTCTCTGGATCGTATGCCAACTCTTCCCTGTCTTTGTACAAACTAAGCCCTGGACACTTAATGGCTGTAGGTCCTCTATTTTGTTGGACCCAGGAGGTTGTGCTGATCCATTCTCCGTCGTGTAGGTTTGGTCTCATTTTCTTTACTTGTACTGTATTTATACCTTTGTAAAGGTAGGGAATTCCAGGGTCCCACTGTCTTCTGTTGGGACCACATCTAACTGAGGCAATGGTCACACGTAAGGCTGTTGTCCCACTGTCTACTGATGGCCGCTGCAGCTTAAAACACCTAGTGACAACACTATCTGCTTTGAAAAGTAGCCCCAATCCCAAATCGGGGCTTTCTGGATTAATGTATACAGATTCCTGGATGACAGAAGAATTGAAAGTTATTACTGTTTCTTTGTTGAGCAGACTGTTGCTTTCAGTTGCGGCTTTTCTGTCAATTTCTCCCGTTGAGGAAGGGTCCACAAAAGTAAGGGATGTATGACTTTTTTCAGTATTGTCAGTCATTCCTGTGTCAACAACAGGAGTAGGACACGTAGAATCCTGGTATTGCGGACAAACTATGACTATCTTCTCATCACTGGACCCTTCTTCCAAAGTAGTATCTGCCTCACCGTCTGAGGTGGAGTCCCAACTTTCTTGGGCCTCCTCATCACATGCCAAAGTTGTCTCTGTTGGGGCAGCCACCTTGTGAATGCTACTGCTATTCTCAATTGGGAAGATAGCATCTATGGGTTCCCTCATAATATTGGCTACTGGACCCTCCTGGTCCCCTGTGAGCAATGCTGGAGCAACTAAGTTGCCTTGGGGCACCTCACATTTCTCTACTAATGGTATGGTTGGGGTATCCACCATCAAGGAATACCCTGGTTGGCCCTTTTCCAACCACCACTGTCTGTGTCCTTTATTAAAGTGAACATCCTGTCTACATCAACCTTGATCAGTTTTGAATATCCGGTAAAGAGTACCCGGCAAAGCCTGGGTGACTTTTGAGGATTTCCTCCACCAATAAATACCCACCAGGGAGAAAGCTGTGGTCCAACTCCAGTGCACCATGCCTCAATATGTTCGCAAGACATTTCAATAAGTAGCAGTCCAATCTACCTGAAGGAGTTGCCTCTTTATTAGAATTGGAGCACTGCTTTGACTCAATCTCTGCTTTAACCTTCACTGACACACTAGGTTCTCTGTTCCCATCCTTGTCCCTGGCACCTACCCCTGAGCCCACTATAGGTACCTCCGCTACTCTGCCTTGGGATACAGACTCAACTACTGAGAGGCCTAACTTCATTTGCGGGGACTCACTCTGGCCTCCTGAGTAGTCCCGTTTAAGTTTAATGGTCCTGTTGCAGTTCTGCTTGACTGATTTATGAAGGTAACAGTTTTAACCCTCCCCTGTAAATCCAGACAGTCCTTCCTATCATGTCCAGGCTTAAAACAGTGGTAGCACACTCCCTCCAATGGAGGCCCTCTATCAGTGGAGGGACTCCCTGAGATGGACTTACCTTTAAAGTTTGGACATTTCATTTTAAATGACAGTGGTGGCAACTTTCAGTCCCTGTCACTCTGCCAGGTGAGCAGCTTCCTTCAATGGGCTTGCGAGGAGTTGCTTGAATTGGTCCATCATGTCGTCTAATTTTTCATGGACTTGACCAAGTTTGTTTTCAAACTTCTTATCAGACTTTTCTAACTCCACTTTCCATGTACTGACTGGGGCCCTCTCAAGGGCCATGGTATCCCTTACATGGGGCCCCTGATACTCATGGAAGGCCTCAAGGTGGTCTTCATACTGCCCATCAGTTACCTGCCTAACCTCATGCCTAATTGGCTTGCCATATATTGCCTGTGTGTTATGTTGGAATAGCCGTATTTTATCTATGGCCTCCTCAATACTTTGGGGCTGAAGGTTAGAGATTTGCACCCCCAACTGTTTGTTTTCAATACCCTTGCACAGCCGTGTTATGGCTTGCTCGTACATGTAATCGTCAGGAAGGTTTCTAAAAGCCCTGGTCGCTAAGGACAACACCCGATCAGCCCAGTCCTCAACAGACTCCTCAGGGGCTTGCCGGGCATTGTTAAAATGAGCCTGGAAGTCTCAGGAGCGCCTTGAAACCAAAACGCTTGTGTAGCTTCTCCACAAACTCCCTATAACTGACCTCCTGGTCTCTTTATGTTATGAGGGCATAATACTCACTGGCTTTTCCCTCAAGACACCAGCAAAGTTGATCCTTGCATTCCTGTGGACACCATTTACAAACCTCTGCATACCTTGCAAATTTTGTGAAAAAGGCCTGCCAGTTGCCCTTCCCGTCATACTTAATATTTTTGGGGGCATTGGTAACTTTAGAGACGCCAACTAAAGTTCCTTGTGCCCCACCTCTGCTGTCGGGTCCCCTTGTGTTTTCCCTAGGCCTATCCTCATTATATGGTACTGGGTAGGCCTGTTGCCCATAGCTCCCCCCTGCGGTGACCCCATGCGGGGGCACCAGTGTATACCCTGATTATACTGGCTGTGGGATTGCCTACCCCAATAGGCACGGGCTGGGGTCTGCCTTGTGTCCTCGCTCCTGTTGTCTTGTCTTTCTCCATAGGTGTGGGCTGGGACCTGCCTTGTGTCCTCGCCCTGATTGTCTTGCCACTTGCCATACCTACTACAAGGTGTCTCATACTGCCCCAACCAGTGTGAGCTGGTTGGGTACAGGGTGCTGACCCCTGACTAGCATAGTTGCTTGCATGACCCTGGGATGCGAAGGTGTGCCCCTTTGGTCTGGACATTCTTGTCCAGCGCACTGTCTTCACCTGGCCCGTACGGCTTGTTCCCAATACTACTCCCTTGGTGTGGGGATTACCTTGTTTTGGGTCACCAATAATGTGGTGACTCCACTCTTTTCTGCAACTGTTCCTGTAGCCCCGTCCCAATTCCCTGGGGTCTTAGGCCTAGCTCTAGCATCCCAGGATATGGACTATAATCAAGGTAGGCAGAGTCCATCTGGCTGGGTCCTCCCAGTGCCCGGGACTTTGCCCTGGTACCATGCTTTTGCTTAAATGCAGATTGACCATGTACTCGGGATGGTGTGCCCTGTGGGGCAATGTGTCCCCCGTCTACTACAGTGTTAACTCTGTTTAATATCTCATCATGCCTGCCTTGGTCCTCAGGTGGTGGCCCAATATTTTGGCCACCCCCATATTGGCTGAAGTCCAGCCTGGATAAGAGGGTCATTGTTACTCGTAGGTGGGAGATTGTGGCCAAGTCTGACTCAGTCACAAAACCCTTGCCCTCCCTAATGTCCATTATTTGCTCCCCAGTTTTATGCCTATACCCTACAAGTGGTAAATCACTAACAACAATGAGCTGGAGTAACTCTTTTATATTGAAAGCTACAAGTGTTTATGTTTACAACCGACATTTGTAACTGTAAATCACTAACAACAATGTATAACAAAGTTTATTTATTTAAAGAATAAACAACAACAAACAACACACATTGAATACCACAAGTTATTTATTTTATAACACAAATACTTCTGCTTCGGGTAACCCGTCCTTCTGGTCTGCGGTTAACAGAAGTAAACAAAACAATAACACAACGACTGGTAACCCGTCCTTCTGGTCTGCGGTTAACAGAAGTAAACAAAACAATAACACAACGACTGGTAACCCGTCCTTCTGGTCTGCAGTTAACAGAAGTAAACAAAACAATAACAAGTCGACTGGTAACCCGTCCTTCTGGTCTGCGGTTACCTGAACAAAACAATAACAAGACGACTGGTAACCCGTCCTTCTGGTCTGCGGTTACCGGTGACTGGTACCAAGCTGTCCCTTCAGGGTCAGCAAGGTAACCTGTCGTCTTCTTGAACAATCCTTTCTCCTAAACTACCGTGAAGTATTCCTCCAAAATACTCCATGAGTGCCTGAATGATTTATTCCTCGCTGGAATAAACCAAATCACCTTTCCCCTCCTGTTTTACTATTTTTGCCGGTTACGGCATACGGTTGTATGGTATGTATAAAACTCAAATAATAAGGGTCGGTTGTACGGTATGTATAAAACTCAAATGATAAGGGTCGGTTGTACGGTATGTATAAAACTCAAATGATAAGGGTCGGTTGTACGGTATGTATAAAACTCAAATGATAAGGGTCGGTTGTACGGTATGTATTAAAGGTGTCAGACCACCAATTAAATATCCCTATCTGTTCAACCAAATTTTGCAATTTTCACAGCTTTCTAAATATTTTACCTTAAGTTTAACTTCATGAAAACCAGGTATATCCTGAATTGTACATGTATCAGCTTTCTGCATGCCAATTTTCAACATACCTTTAAAGCCTTCTAACAAAAACTGCCCTTCAAAAGAGGTACTCCAAAAATAACCCCTGGTTTTCTGGAAATCTTAAAGTAGTATACTATGGAGCGCATTAATCCTCAATTTTTAATGCAAACTCAAAGACAAGTAAATTTTGGCTCAAAATGGTCTAAATATATTTCTCTTTCACCAAAAGTTTCATTTCTGCAAATTTATTGGTTAGTTTAAGCAAACAAGGACATCAAAAGCACTATTTTGTGTCAGAGTAGGGCTACTTTTACATACGTTCTAAATTAGAGGGAGTAATTGGTGGTCTGACACCTTAAACTCAAATGATAAGGGTCGGTTGTACGGTATGTATAAAACTCAAATGATAAGGGTGGGTTGTACGGTATGTATAAAACTCAAATGATAAAGGTGGGTTGTACGGTATGTATAAAACTCAAATGATAAGGGTCGGTTGTATGGTATGTATAAAACTCAAATGATAAGGGTCGGTTGTACGGTATGTATAAAACTAAAATGATTCTGTACACTTCAACTAAGCTTTTGTTTTAGGCACTGGCTACGATTATGTTATATGTTCTTCAAGATAATACTAGAGTTTAATAGTGCCAATAACTTACATATTTTAGCCCCTATTCAGGTATAAGGTCTAGTACATTTATTATGGCATAGATCAGAGTTACAGTTTAAAGACTTAAGGGAACAAACCACATGAACCAGGTGACTTTATTGTAATCTTTTACTGTATATATTTCAGCTATTCAGGTATACAGGCTAGCATGGCACAGAACAGAGTTACCTTTAAGACTGAGAACAAACTTGGTGACTGTCCAGGAGTTGTGACGGGTGATCCAGCCTCGACAAAGAAAGGGCTTGTCGTAATCCAGGAATGGTGGGGTATGAATAAGCAAATTATACAGGAGGCAGAACTCATAGCAAAGTCAGGGTTTGTCACCTTGATTCCTGACCTTTATAGAGGAAAGGTCGCAACTGATAATGAGACAGCAGGACATTATATGAATGATTTAGACTGGCATGGTGCTGTAGCTGACATTAAAGGAGCTATTTTATATCTGAAGAATGCTGGGTGTACAAAGGTGGGTTTTACATCTGAAGAATACTCGGTGTACAAAGGTGGGTTTTATATCTGAAGAATGCTGGGTGTACAAAGGTTGGTTTTATATCTGAAGAAAGCCGGGTATTCAAAGGTGGGTTTATGTCTGAATAAAGCCGGTATACAAAGGTGGGTTTATATCTGAAGAAAGCCGGGTGTAAAATGGTGGGTTTTATAATTAATCTGAAAAATTCTGGGTGTAAAAAGGTGGGTTTTATATCTTTTTTATATTTTCAGGTTGGTGTTACTGGGTTTGGCATGGAGGAGCCCTTTCTCTAGCCTCAGCAGCATTAGTCTCGGAAGTTGATGCAGCAGCACCATTTTATGGAATTCCAGGCAAAGCACTGTGTGATTTAAAGAATATAAAGTGTCCAGTTCAGTGTCATTTTGGTAACTTGGATACCCTGGAAGGATTTTCTGCTCCCAAAGATCAGGCTTTGTTGGAACAAACATTAAAAGAGACTGGCGTTGTTTTTGAATTTTACCGCTATGAGGCTAACCATGCCTTTACAAATACCACTGGCCCTAACTACAACACAGAATGTTGCGACCTAGCACTAAAACGCATGTGTGACTTCATGGCTAAGAATTTAAGTTGACTTGGACCTGAATTGTAAAACTACACATTATATGATGCTAGACACAACTACACATTATACTATGCGATTCATTTGATGGTTGTTGGGTTTTTTTGGTGTGTCGGCAACATTTTGATTCATATCATTTCTAAATGGTTGTATGTAGTGGACTTTTAACATGTTTAAAACTGTTTAAAAAATCATTCAATGAGAAATATAGCATCCAATAAAGAAACTTTATTACGTTATTACACAGACATATGAATACAAGGAGATGTGGGATATATGTACCTGGACAGCAACCCTACAGCACAAATAAACAAAATAAAGACCAAACATAAATACAAGGAGATATGGGGTATATGTCAAGGAGACAGCAACCCTACAGCACAAATAAACAAAATAAAGACCAAACATAAATACAAGGAGATGTGGGATATATGTACATGGACAGCAACCCTACAGCATAAATGAACAAAACAAAGGCCAAACATGAATACCAGGAGATGTGGGGTATATGTCCATGGACAGCATCCCTACAACATAAATAAACAAAATAAAGACCAAACAGGAATACAAGGAGATGTGGGGTATATGTCCATGGACAGCAACCCTACAGCACAAATAAACAATATAAAGACCAAACATAAATACAAGGAGATGTGGGGTATATGTACATGGACAGCAACCCTACAGCACAAATAAACAAAATAAAGACCAAACATAAATACAAGATGTGGGGAATATGTACATGGACAGCAACCCTACAGCACAAAGTAGAGACCAAACATAAATACAAGGAGATGTGGGGTATATGTCCATGGACAGCAACCCTACAGCACAAATAAACAAAATAAAGACCAAACATAAATACAAGGAGATGTGGGGTATATGTACAGGGGCAGCAACCCTACAGCATAAATGAGCAAAATAAAGACCAAACATGAATACAAGGAGATTTTGGGTAAATGTCAATGAGACAGCAACCCTGCAGCATAAATGAACAAAAATGTATACCATATTAAAAAAATATAAGAGAGTGGTTGACGAGGCAGTTTGTTTGTGACCACTTCCATCTGAGAAGTTCTACATATGTATTTCATTAAATCAGTCCATTAAAATAAGGAGATGTGGTATGATTGCCAATGTGACAACTATCCAACAGAGTTCAAATAAGTGGATACAAGCAATCATAGGTTAAAATACAGCATTCAACAATGAGAAAAAAAACGCATAACACATAGTCGGCTATAAAAGGCCCTGACTTGAAAAATGTGAAATGATTCAAAATTTAAAAATAGGCCTAATTTATAACATCACAATTTTCACAATTTACAAAAATAAATATGACTGACATGAACAATGACAACCACTGGACTACAGGTGTGTAGGATTAAATATTGTCCACCATGAAATTATGTCCTCCGGACACTTTTTCATAGTAAATTGTGTCCACAGACATAATGTTATTATGAAATATCGTCCCGACCATATTTACCTATGAAATCGTGTCCACAGATGTGAAAATGTGTCCTTCAAAGAAAGGACAATATTTCATATGAAAAGTGTCCTTCATAGAAAGGACAGTATTTCACGCGAAAAGTGTCCATTCTCAATACCTACAAAATATATACATAGCTTCAGTTCTTTATCTAAATTGAAGTTTTAAAATTATCATGGGGGTTTTGTTTCTTTTAAAACATGGCATGTAAATTAGAGCATTGAATTCTTCCAAAATGTGATCATTATTTTGTGTAATTAAATATGCATTATACAATGCTAAGATAACTGAAAATGTTGTGGAATCAACCCTCCTGCATGTTTGCGCCTGTCCCAAGTCTGGCCTTAGTTAGTCTTGTATGTTTTTTTTAAATTTTAGTTCATTTATATGTTTCGGAGTTTAGTGTCACATCCATTTTCACTGAAATAGTACACATTTTTGTTTAGGGGGCAGCTGAAGTGCGCCTATGGGCGCGGGATTTTCTTGCTGTGTTGAAGATCCATTGGTGGCCTTGGGCTGTTTTTATGCTGTTTGGTCGGGTTGTTGTCTCTTTGACACATTCCCCATTTCCATTCTCAATTCTACCTTCAATTTCTGTTTATATCAAATTAATACTGGTTCTTTTAAAAATTTAAAATTGGTTTGTTTTAGTAATAGAAAATTAAATATAGCTAAAACATTTCAGTGACTTTCTTATTATCTCCTTTAAAGGACACTTTTACTGTGAAAAGTGTCCTCATATTGCAAATCAATATTTACAGGACAGAATTTAATAGTATTTATCATGAAATTATGTCCGATTGAATGGACACTTTTCACAGCAACAGACACATTTAAATATACCTTTTCTAGGAATAAGTGTCCGGGTGGACACTTTTTCACAGGACACTTTTATGGCTCACACAGGCTCCTGACTTGGGACACTGAGGCACACAAAGAATGTGGCTTGGTTACACATGTTAGTGAGCTCTTAACTCTCACCAAATAGTGGACACTGGTGTAACAGCACAACATGAGAACAAACTGTAAAATTCTGTCTCAATTTAGTTAAATTGAAAGATCGGTACAAAGCACTGAAAAAGTATTTAAAACCCAATGCACTGATCTAACATTACTTACAGTTTTTGAATGCTAGCTCAATGCCAAATACAACTAATAAATAAATCATGTTCTCCCAGACATGAAGAATATTAAGACAATATGTGTACAAAAGAAAGAGTTGTATGGATAACAGCTTGTCATTCACGTCTGAGATTGAAGGCAAGCCATTATTTTTATAATATAAGTACCAAATCTAGCAAAATTTTTTTTCGAATGTTCATGGTAAATTTAAGCAAACATGTTATAATGGGCAAACTGAAAATTACTGACTTTTCAAACACTGGATGAAATAAGTTGGTAGTGATTAAATCAAATGAGGTTGGCATCTCTGAAATAATTGTTACCTGTGCATCTCACAGTGGGTATGGTAATGGTATCTGTCTGTCCATACCAAACACATCAATGATCGTTGACAGAAAGCTTTCATAATTGTTAGGATACTTTGTTGTCATATTCTCTTTACCATTTTTCGGGGGTATGGGACAATTAGCCTGTTTTATACTTTTGTACCACAATAACACTTTATGGATGTAACTCCTGTGACACCATTTGACTGAAAGCTATCTCACTTGGTAGGTTTGTTCGCCTTCATGTTTTGTTATGGGACTTTAACCATATTTTGACTCTCAAACCACAAATGACACATTGTAATTCCTCATTTATACAGCGGCTGGGGGACATTTTGCTATGGAGTAACAATTTCTTGTTGAAATTTATCTGACCATTGAAATGAGGTGTAGATTTTTCAAGGTCTTGTTAGAAATTGTCTGACCATTGAAATAAGGTGGCGATTTCCCAAGGATAACTATGTTATGAAGATTGATATTAAAGTATGGCTTTCATGACTTCGATACAGAGAAAATGATAATCCTGGGTTAGATGAGGTGTACGTCTGTTTGTGGTTATATTACATTCACCCTAATTTTAAATGATTCAGTGAGTTTAGCTTTGAGTTTTGAAATTATTTGATTTCAGAAATGAATGAATATATGATTGCTGTTAGGTATACTATTGGTAGGTCAGTACATCGTACATTTACATCAATGACAAAGCAACCAATTAATAAAATCTTGCCATTAGATATCTAGTTGTTGACCGGTTGTTAATATCATAATGGTTTGGTAATGACCAGTCAATAATTTGTCATCTACAAATCTGACACTTTTAAAAAGGAAAATCAACTAATAACCCTCTGCACTTTACACATGGAAAATCTTATACCCCTCTGCAGTGTACATCTGGAACCCTAAAAATTCCACTGCAGTGTACACATGGAAACCCTAAAAATTCCACTGCAGTGTACACATGGAAACCCTAAAAATCCCAATGCAGTGTACACATTGACAATCTAAAAATCTCTCTGCACTCTACGCATGTAAAATATAAAAATCCCACTGCAGTCTACACAGGGAAACATCAAAAATCCCACTGCAGTGTTCACATGGAAACATTAAAAATCCCAATGCAGTGTACACATGGAAAATTAAAAACCCTACTGCAGTGTACACATGGAAACATTAAAAATCCCAATGCAGTGTACACATGGAAACATTAAAACCCCCAATGCAGTGTACATATGGAAACATTAAAAACCCTACTGCAGTGTACACATGGAAACATTAAAAATTCCAATGCAGTGTACACACGGAAAATCTACAAATCTCACTGCAGTGTACACATGGAAACTCTAAAACCCCACTGCAGTTTACACATGGAAACCCTAAAAATTCCACTGCAATCTAAACATGGAAACCCTAAAAATCCCAAATGCAGTGTACACATGGAAACCTTAATACCCCAATGCAGTGTACACATGGAAAATCTAAAAATCCCACCGCAATGTACACATAGAAACCCTGAAAACCCAATGCAGTGTACACATGGAAAATCTAAAATTCCACTGAAGTCTACACATGGAAAATCTAAAATCGCACTGCAGTGTACATATGGAAATCCTAAAAATCCCAATGCAGTGTACACATGGAAAATCTTAAAATCCCACTGCAATCGACACATGGAAACCCCAAAAACCTCAAAGCAGTGTACACATGGAAAATCTAAAAATCCCACAGGAAACAGGGCTGTACATTGACACCAAAAAGGGCTATTTAGGTTCAAGTCCAGATGGTATGGTAGAGTGTTCTTGCTGTGGTTCTGGTGTGTTGGAGGTTAAATGTCCATTAAGTATTGCACACACCATACCAAGTCATGAAAATCTAACATACTTAGTCAAAGAAGGTAGTAACATCACATTACAAAGAAACCACAACTACTACACACAGATACAAGGGCAAATGGCAATTTGCAATAAACAATGGTGTGATTTCTTTGTATTTACCAAACATGGACACCACTTGGAGAGAATTCTGTTCCAGAAGGATTATTGGGAAAAGATTGTATCGAACTTGGAAAATTTCTTTCTTAAATATGTTGTAGTGGAGCTTCTGACTCAGGATATCAAAAAAAAGGTTGCACACACAGAAACATCAAGTGGCATGAAGAGTATTTCAAACAGCATACCACTTTTGGCAATAAGTACATGTAAACCAACAAAACCAACACAAGCTAAAGGGAAAAAACTCAACAAGGGACGTAAAAAGGTTGAACAAAACCAATTTATCTGTGTGGCTCATGTCAGCAAACATGTTTAGAAATTGATGAACTTGACAACAACTGTGAATCTGACTACAGTATAGGATGTGACAAATGTAGAAAATGGTTTCATTGGGGATGCATTTGTTTTGATGGTATGTTGAACATGAATAAATGGTACTGTGATGACTGTGAAACTAGTAAGGAAAACAGTTTATGAATAAGGTATATTTTTTATGTCCCACCTACAGTCACTGTAGTAGAAGCATTGTTTTTTTTTTTTGGCTGTTTTGTCTGTCCGCTTCCAGGTTAAAAAATATGGACAAGGCAGTTTTTATACTATGTCATTTAAGACTAGACGTACATGTAATATGGTGTACTGTTGTCCATCTGTCTATCCATCTGTCTGTTGACATATTTTCTATTTTTAAATATTTTACACTTTTTGGTATACACTCTGACAGACTTTGATATTATATGCTGCTTGTTAAACATATCAAACTTGTCGTTTGAATTGTTTTACATTGTCATTTCGGGGCCATTTATAGCTGACTATGCAGTATGGGCTTTGTTCATTATTGAAGGACGTACAGTGACCTATAGTTGTTAATTTCTGTGTCATTTGGTCTCTTATGGAGAGTTGTCTCATTGGCAATCATACCACATCTTTTTTATATTGAAGAATTTTCTTGACTCTTTGAATAGCAACATATATAATATATAATGAATATTGTATGGTATTTATCACCAGATAATAAAAGTAACTACATAAAATATTTATATTTTATTAACAGTATTTATAACAGAGACCAAAAAAATCAATTTGGAATTTTCACAAATTAAATCTGTAAGTTAGTACAAACAAATATATGTATTTAATATCATGATATATATAATGATATATTCTGTCTAATAGAAACTCATTGTGATTTGCAAAATTGCCTAAAAATACCTGAATTTGATGTGATTAACTTAATTAGGCCTGAATCTCCAAGAAGTAGAAAGCGATCTGGAGGATTATCTATTTATATCAAAAAAGATATTCGAAAAGGGGTAAAATTCCTTGAACATGAAACCAGTGATTACATCTGGTTAAAATTAAATAAATTTTTTTTTGGAATATCAAGATATATTTATATGTTTCTTATATGACCCACCAGCGGAATCAACTTATAGTCGCCAATTAGATGCTGACATTCTCTCACTAATTGAGAAAGATATTTCAAAGCACTCCAAAGATGGGGATATACTATTGGCTGGGGATTTTAATGCCAGGACTGGAGTTGAACCTGACTTAATTCAAGGGGATAGTTCAAATCACACACCTCTTTTTAATTCATACAGCCCCGATTTAGATTTACCCTCTAGAAGTAGTCAAGATAATATACTTTCTCAAAGGGGAAAATATTTAATTGATTTATGTATTCAAGATAAATTAAGAATTCTGAATGGTAGAACATTCGGAGATACTTTTGGACAGTACACCTCACATCAACCTAATGGTAGTAGTGTTATAGATTATCTCATTGTATCTGAATATTTAGTAAAATATGTTTCATTTTTTCATGTACATGATTTTATTGGAACCATGTCTGACCATTGTCAGATATCTATGATGTTAAATGTGAAATACTCTGTCAAATATGATTGTGACCATGGTGGCTGTCCTCTTGAAACTCTTCCACCTTTGTATATATGGACAGATAAATCTTCTGCTGAATTCCAAAATGTGTTGTCTTCATTAGAAATTCAGAATGATCTGTCCAATTTCATGAAATTACATGTTGATCAAACAGAATCAGGAATTAATTCTTTAATTGATAACTTTAATCAGGTAATTTATGATGTAGCAAACAAAAGTCTAAGAAAGAAACATCATAGTTTGAAAAAATCTAATAAGAAAAAGAAAAAACCTAATTGGGAAAATCAATCTCTATCAGTCCTTAAAAAGCAACTTATTGATAAAGAAAATTTGTTTAAAAAATTCAATAAAGATCCATATATAAGATCATCTTATTTTAGTGCTTTAAAGCATTATAGAAAATCTAGGAAAACCACGATACGACTCTATAGACAAAATCTAGTAAATCAGCTTGATACTTTAAAAGATAATAATCCAAAAGCTTATTGGAAACTTCTGAATAAATTTTTAAGTGATGGTGGAGATTCTAGAGGCCAGTCACAAGACAATATATCAGCCGAAGAATGGTTGAACTATTTCAGGGAATTAAATAACGCAAAATACATAAATAACCAGGATCTAGATAAATTACTGGCTGAAGCAGAGAAATGTATACAATTTAATGAACTAGATTTTAAAATTTCTGAAAAAGAGGTTCTTGATGCACTGAAATCTTTGAAAAATAAAAAAGCCTGCGGATTTGACCAAATTTCAAATGAGATGTTAAAATATGGTTTTCTACATTTCTCCCAACCCCTTTTGAAAATATTTAATAATGTCCTTACTTGTGGAATTTTTCCTAAGATTTGGTGTAAAAGTTTTTTAACTCCTATACATAAGTCAGGTGACACCAAAGAACCTAGTAATTACAGAGGGCTATAAGTAGTAATATTGGTAAGTTGTTTACTAGAATATTAAATAACAGACTTGAAAAATATTTAGAAAAACACGGCATTATATCCCAAGAACAAATTGGTTTCTCTAAAGGTAAAATGACAAGTGATCATCTTTTTGTCTTGAAAACTCTAATAGACAAACACACACAAAAAGGCTCAAAACCATTATATACATGTTTTGTTGACTTTAGAAGAGCCTTGTATACTATTCGTCAAACAGGAATTTTCTATAAACTTGGTAAAATTGGAGTATGAACCCATTTCTATAATATAATCAAAAGTATGTATTCTAATAACATACTATGTATAAAAACACGAAACATGTTAACAGCTGACTTTAGATCATGTATTGGAGTAAGACAAGGCGATAATCTGAGCCCAAGTCTCTTTAAAATATTTATTAATGATTTTAAATCTTTATTTGATGAAACCTGTGACCCAGTATTGCTATCAAATATTTCATTAAATTGTCTTCTTTATGCTGATGATCTTGTACTGCTTTCTGAATCTAAAAAAGGCTTACAGACTGCATTAAATAAGCTGGAAATCTATTGTGAAAATTGGGGTTTAGAAGTTAATTGAAAAAAAACGAAATCTATAGTTTTTAATACATCTGGCCGTATTAAAGATGCACAGCTTTCATATAAAGACACATACATCCAAAATACCCAACATTATACTTATCTTGGCGTAACTTTTAGTGCATCTGGCAGCTTTTCAGAAGCCAAAAATATGTTATATAAAAAAGGTTTAAAAGCTTTCTTTAAATATACTAAATATTTTACTAATTATAAACCTAATATCTCCACTCTAATGCACATTTTTGATCACACAGTGAAACCCGTATTATTATATGGTTCAGAAATATGGGGTTGTTTTAATTCAAAGAAGTTAAAGAATGACACAGAACTAAATTATTTCTATAGACTTTGTAAAGATCTAAAAATCGAGAAAGTGCATCTAAAATTCTGCAGATTTACATTAGGAGTGAATAAGCATGCAACAAATTTGGCCATATTTGGTGAATTAGGTCGTTATCCTCTAATGTTAGATATTTTAACAAACATGATCAAATATTGGAAAAGAATTCATATTACAAATAATATTTTATTAACAAATGCATACTCTCTCTCAAATACATTATCTAAAGCTGGGAAGAATTCTTGGACTAGTTGTATTCATGCTATCCTGAAATTGCTTGATTTACAAGAATATCAAGTACTGTCATCTAAAACAAACATTAAGAATATGGTGAAAAAGAAATTATATTTAAAATATTGTAACTTATGGAAGAAAGAATTATTCAATGATAAAAGACAAAATAAGACCTCTGGAAATAAACTTCGAACTTATCGATTATTCAAACCAAACTTTAATTTTGAGCCATACTTATTGAAATTACCATATCTTCAAAGATGTGTTTTAACAAGATTTAGAATTGGAGCTCACAAACTTGAAATAGAAAAAGGTCGTTACTTTAATATAAAATTAGAAAAAAGAATATGCAAACTCTGTAATGAGGAAGTAGAAGATGAGATGCATTTTCTTTTAACATGTAAAGCTTTAGTTAATGTTAGAAATCCCTATCTTAGCAAAATATTTAGTAAAAATAAAAATATTTCAAAACTTGATAGCAAATCTCTGTTTATTTGGTTAATGGAAATGAAGATAAAATATTTTGATAATAATTTGTCAATTATTAGAGGTTTTAAATAAAACAGGAATACAATACTAAATTAGAATACTTTATATAGAGTTATAGATATATATGATCATATATGCATTTACAATATTTACTATTTACATTTATTGATATGTTGTGGGTGTGCTGTCCAATAAAGGGTCCAGAATAACAAACAATGGGTCACATTATATATTTTATTATAACAAATTACTTATTTCAGTTACTTTGATATTATATATTAATCAATTAAATCAAAATTAATCATGTTATGTACTTTGTTTAACCTATTTTTAATTTACTTTTATATTATGTTTGAAATTATATTGTAATTATTCTGCTCATTTTGGGCGCCGTGATTGGCAAATAAAATATTTGTTTGTTTGTTTGTTTGTTTGTTTATATACTGAATATTTTTATTTAACCCCCAAAAAAGTGTATTATTATTTCTAGAATCAATTTAAAAAAATGACTTATTTATTATGATATTGCAGAGGAGTATATGCAAGAGAAGAAAAGAGAAAGAAGGAAGATTTAAAAGTTGAAGACCATTTTAATCATTATCTTTAAGACAGCCTACATATTTTTATATTTCTTCAGTGACAACATGCTTTGAAGCAGTATTGTAACAATACAATGTACTTTTCAGGTGTATTGGTCCGGGAACACAGTTATCTTGCCTTGATTTTCGTTGTCTACAAATATAGTCCCTTGTGTGGACAGTGTGTTATAATTACTTGCCATTTTTTATACCCTTTCCAAATTTATTTCTTCATGTTTATGCATTCTTTTCAAAATATTTATTTGGTTATAATTATTCAGTTCTAAGAAAAGTTGTCTTAATCATGGTTAACAACCATAATTATATATATTTAAAATTCAACATTTTGAAACAAGGTTTTGAAATAAACTTATTATAGAAAAGTACATAGACATTTTTCTCTTGGCCAAAAATTAAAACTGTCAGTTATATGAGGTGAGGTCTAAATACAGTTATAGTGATTGTTAAGTATTATAGTGAAAGCTATAACAGTAGTCTGTTAAGATCGGTCAAACTCCTTTATTTTTGCTTCTTGCCCCAAATAACTAATGAAACCAAATCATAACCTACAACATTTTATCAGGTAATATTTTCAGGGCCATAGTGATTTTTTGTTATATACCCCTCCTCCTACTTGAAAAACTAAATTACACCAAACATAATGTACCCTTTTTGTTTTTTTCCTTGGAGGTGAAAATTCAAAATCTTATTTCTTTTAAACTCCTGCATTGTGATACATTTTAGAATTTTGAATTTACAAAATCGTAAAGTTTTAATGTATCAAAATTTGGCACCTTAAGTTTCAATAATTCAAACAGAAAATATAATAATTTTTTAAATGCTTGAAGTCTATCTTCTTGAAAGTGATTATCTTTTTTCAACAAAATATGTGCAATTCATAGTCCTCGATAAACTTTTACAGCCAAGTTGTCTAAACTTTTAAATCCGTGTTAATGAAAACACATTATTATTGTTGTTGAGTTTATTTAATTATCACTTTACTAAAGGTGGTTGCAAATTAGATACAGCGGAACAAATTGTAAAATTTCATTTGCCAAAGGAACCAAAGTAATAGGCAATGTGTTTTCAAAATTTGAAAACACTTGATTCGGCCTATTTCCTTTCAACATGAATTCTAACATTGGCAACTGCCTTTGTTTTCAGTACATTTCCTTAGTCATCTGCTCTGACCCTGAGCAGGTGGTGGTATAATCAATTTTGCCTGTCTTATTACCAAGTCTGATTGTATGGGAAAACCTCTATCTGCCATTACCTCATCAGTTGGATCAATGAGATTTAAAAAACCACTGTCCATAACAATAAAGCGATCAGAGGCCCTCCCGTCATAAGCTTCGGAAATGTAGGAAATGCTGCCATTTGGTGCCATTGCAACTAAAAACTTAAGCGTGTTGTTTTTTTTGTAATCAGACCATGTTTGTGCTTGTAATTCCATATCTCGGGGTCTTTCAATGAATATTTCAGTGCAGTCTATGATACACCTTAGATTAGGAGCAATTGAAGTATATACATGTGGCAATGTCTCTTTTGTTATTTCTTTATCTGGCCAATGTATAAGAGGCTTCAACTCGTACGCCATAAACTTCAACCATGTATTTAACACTTGTGAGACAACTGACAGTTGAACACCAAAAAAATCACCCAGTAGCTCACTGTTCATACCAACCTTACACTTCATCATGCCCTGCAGGCACACTTTGTTGAATCAACGTTGAATCTTTGTTGATTTTAGGTTATATATTGATCAACAAATATTCAACATTGATTCAAAGTTGACAATTCAACGTTGAAATTAGTACATTGTTTCAACGTTGAATTAACATTGTGTAGAAATACCAACATTGAATCAACGTTGGCTAAACAATATATAAAACCAGTAGTTGTAGATATCAGAATTGTCAAAAAAGAAGTATTGAGCACATCACAATTCTTTTTAAATTGACAACGATATTCACATAAAATAGAATATTCAGTAGATATGTCACTAATTGTCGTGGCCGTGATTATAGAATTATATATAAAACAATCGCAGTGTATATCAGCATTCATGAATTTGCACCCCAAATAACAGAAATTCACAAATTTCGCCCCACCCCAAAACATAATAATAGAACCAGCTTGCATACAGGATCATACAGTAAACATAAATATTTGTGAATAACCCCTTCCCCTAAAAATATGCCCCCCTTTTTCCGTGGCTGCTGATGTCAAATATCTTGTTTTCATTCCTTTTTTCTTTTCTATTCTTTTTATCAATCTAAAGAAAAGACGTGTACATCAGTACATAAACAATGGTTGACAACTTGTAATATAAACAACCGATAGATCTATTGGAATAGTGATTTAAATTTTCGCGGCATTTTTGACATTTCTATTTTAAGACAAATTCAGATATGCGCAAGCGCAGTTGTTTTTGTTGCCAAAGTTTGAATATCCGCTTTCGAGACCACAAGGTGATTCTACAGAGTTTTTATCAATATCTTTCCTGTATACAGCTTTTACATTTTTATCGTAAGTATATATAAATTGCTGTGATTACAGTAAATACAGTATCGCATTTAATAAATGTGAGCATATCAGGTTGTTATGAAAACTACTGAAAAGTTGAAATTTTACACGAGGAAAAGGGGGATGTTACCATTCCCAATTTACCTTGCAACGTCTCATGAATTTTGTCATTGACTATTTGAATTCATCATGATTGAATCAAAAGTAAAAAGAAATTTTATCGTTATTTACCTGTTCAATTCAGTTACATGAAATCTCATAAAAAGGGGGGCTTGTTTACAAAATTGGGATGGAAAGCCTCACCGAAAGGTCAGAAGCTATATCATATGGCTCACCAAGTTGGTTGGACCTTTAATATTTTACTGTCAAAATTGAAGTAGTGTTTTGAAAAGGTAATCAAAGATGAAGGATATGTGAGAGTGGTAAAGAGTTATTTGCATGCAACGTTTTTGGCCGTTTATTTCACATGTTTTGACGTTTTATTTCTCGTTTTCTTGTATTTGGTTCGACATGCTTTATTTGTGTTTCCCCTTATTTATTTTCCGTGTTTCGTGTTGGTATTCTTATTTCTCGTGCTTGTCCCAGATTTGATAAAAAAGTAAACCGGGACTAAATTCCAAGTCAGTCTAGAGATTGTTTTAAATTACGTGTTCCTAGGATATTAATTGCTATCAAGATATGAATGATTTTATTTTGTTTTCGAATCGGATGCAACTAGCAGATGCTAAAAGGTGACCGCAGGGTCTTTATGTCCATTATCATGACTGTGTGATCTCCAAGAACAACGGAGTAATAACTTCTAGTACTCTTTCCTTAACATTTACGATTTTATTTCTCGTGCTTCGTTTATTCCAATTTTTGTTTTCCGTGCAGCATTTTTGGGGATTTTTATTTCAGGTGTTTCCGTAATAAGAACCCCTCTTTACCACCCTCGTATATGTCAATTAGACAGATATCCATGCAGCAGCACAAGTAATACAGAAAAGACATAAGTGGATAAACCTTCAATTTGTTCAAATTAAAATGTAGAATTTAGGATTTTCTTGCAGATTATACCTTCTGGTCTATATAAAAGGAAATATATTTCGAGACTTTGATGGAAGTTTAACTTTCATTTAGCTTTCACAAGTTCTTAGGCCCAAAAAAATAATACATGTGTTTCTGCTAATATGCTGAAAAAAGATAGGGTAGGTAGGTAGTCAATATCATTTTATTTTACAAACATTTTTTAGCTGGTTACTACTAGGAAACAGTTGGACTTTAACAGTGCTTGTTCCAAAATGGCACAAAAGTATAAGGGTAGGTAGGGTTAGCGGAAACACATGTATTATTTTTTTGGCCTTATGCTTTTGATTTATATATACCTTAAATATCATCATTATGAAATTATTAACAGTTAAATGTGATGAACAGAATTAAACTTAACAATGTTATAACTTTTGATTTTGTAGATGTCATCATGAAGACCTATGGAATCACGGAACAAGAAGTGTCTGACAAAACAACAAACTTTCTAAAATGGGCTCCAAAAGACAGGGTGGAAGAAGAAAGAAGTTGAAGTTTTCACTATTAATAAATAAATTTATTTTAATTTTATTGTATTGAATATTTCTCTATAATCAGTGGTTGTACATTAGAATACATGGGGTAGGAACAGCAAACTTTGTTTTATATTTTGATCACTCAGATATTTAAAATAGACATTGGGCACAAAATATGTGTATTAAGGGTGGTGTGCTTTCAAAAATTAGGATAGGTCAATATTGGAAATACTTTTTATTTTATTTTGCTGATTTTTCAATATTTCTCTGGGATGATAATTTGTGTTTTTATATGCATATCGTTAAATGTTAAAAAAATCTTGGGGTTAAATTATGGTTCGTAGGAAAGCCCTAAACACACATATTTGTTATTCAATTGATTGGTTGTTGACATCATCATGGTCAAGCCATGCTCTCATCACAAGAATGTTGTTATTATTATCAGTTTTATTGTTGAAAATTACTGATCTTCTACGAGTAATTGACAGTCAATGGCATCTATTCAAAGTTTTGTGCACCCATCCACTTTTTGTTGTTACCTATTGTTATCAAGACAACCATCAACCAAAGAACATTATTTATATATCTTTGGGTCACCACAGTCTTCAACAATGAGCAAAGTCCACACCATGTCAAATATGACCAGACAATGATTTTATTTAAAGTTCATCAATTTTTTCTGAGATAATTTTTATAATTTGGTCTGATGGAGCAGTTATTGGATAAAGTTTCCTGCAGCAGAATGTTGCTATGACATTTAGGATGTTGAGTGCCTTGAGAAGACACTAGCTTGAATATTGCTACAGTATAAAGTATGGAATGCAACAAACAGAAAATAAAGGATGAATGAAACTAAAGTTTAAGGTGGAAACACAGTTGAACACAACCACTAACCAATTTTGTTTCCGTGTTGAATATGGTATTCACCATGAATTCAATCTGAATTTAAATTAAGTTATTGGTTGAAACAATGTTGAAGCAAGCATTATTCAATATTGATTCAAAGTTGAACATCAACGTTGATTCATCGTAGGATTTCAACGTTGATACAAATTTGCAAAATCTAATAATAATTCAACATTGATTCAACATAGAAAATAAACATTGATTCAATGTTTAATCAATGTTGAGTGCCTGCTGGGCAAAGTCATGACAAGTTCATCTTTGACAGACAATTTTCTTTTGGGACCAAATTTTTTAGGTGATTTTTTGAAAACCCTTTTCGCTTTAGTGCTAACGATTTTCTTGCTTCCACTCCAATAGGTCAAACGCTTTGCACGAGGTAACAAATGCTTGTATAGCCTATCAAATACATCTGCATTTGGCAGCCCTGTGTACAAACGTGTTTTAGTGTCATCTTTCACTATGTTATTTGTCATAGTTGTATGAACCATGTTTTTTGTGCCTTTGCTGTGTAGTTGTTGTTGTAAATAAATTAATTGTGAATTTAGTTTATTGATAGTTTGTTGTTTAGTGAAGCAACCTATACAAACACAGTTTGAAGAACAGTCACATTTACCAGCATATGAATGATCTGATTTAGTAAGATTAGTGTCAGATTGAAGCTTTTCTGTACATGTACTGTTTTTATCTTTATTTATACCAGTGTAACAGTGGTCTGATTGTGCACATTTTTTAACAAAGTCAATATACGGTGTAGCTGTATATTTGAATGTCTTCTACTGGTAAATTTGTGTCTTGAATGTCTTGCAATGCAGATGACTCAATTGTACTAGTATTTTCAGACACAGACTTGCTTTTCTTTTGAAATTGATGTTTAAGAATTATCTTTCTAGATGGTCTTACAGTTGTTTTACAGTGTGCCCTAAATTTACCGATGGATAAGGACATTTTTCTGTTGGAGCACATTCCTCAAAATGATTTGAGCAAATCCTGTCATGAGACTTTGGAGTCCAGTTTTATTAGTTATTGGGTCAATTCTATTAACTTGAATCATCCATTTTCTCCTTAAATCAGGATTCTTGTTTTCTGTCGGAAATGGAAACAACTTGAAAGGTGGTTCACAATCACAAGACCTTGTTCCAAAATTACACTTATGAACTGGACACAAATTCTTCATACATTTGTTGAGGTGGTAGGTGGAATTACCACACCCAACAACACAACAAATTCTCATACTATACAAATTCTCTTTAACATTACAAGGAAACTTTAAATATCTTGACCTTTACTTTGAATAATACCTGAAAGAAACAAAGACCAATCAAAACCTATTGCCACCAAGTAATAAACATTACAGAGCAACCTGTGTAAACTGAATAAAGTGAGCACCATTATTTTGTCAACCTCTAATAGATGTTAACTGAAACAGTTTAAGGCTAAAGAGATCTGCATTCTCAGCTGATGACCAGTACCATGTGCAAATTAACCAAGATATATTACAAAACTGTTATGCAGTGTCTAACTATACTAATCCTTGGATTTAACTAACAAATGACTGCCACTAAAAACTTTATACATTGTTTTTTTTTTATAAATAATCAAATTTTTGTATTGTGATGTGTTAGACTTTTGTAAGAATTTGCCCAAAACACTTTTTGATGAATACTGTCTGTGCATTTACAAACTGTCATTATGTGCACTAATTTAGAACAGTTTTTTACTTCATTATTTATTTTTGATAGTTATGTTATATTGACATGGTCTCAATTTTTTGTCATCTTCATTTATTCATTATGATTAAGAAATTGTATGCAACACTGAATTTGGAATCACTACTGCTGCTTTCAAAGCAAGTATTAAAACTGGTGAAAATTTATAGTGTTTATTTATATATATATACAGAGCATTTAATATTTCTTGTGTTTTGAGTGAATAATGACTAGGTGGGGTTTTGTTGATGGTCACATATTGGACATAACATATTTACTATTAAGTTATTTATACTGTTTCCAGGTCACACATAAATTTGTAGTTTACATGTAGGTGGAATAATTTAAGTGCCTTCCATGCAAATACCTATTTTTAACTTGTGCTTATCTTATTTAAAAAAAATAAATACACATGTGCTTACATAAAGTGTTTCGCTATTTATTTGAGTGTTGTTTATAGTGGTCAAGAAAGTCTGTTTATAGATATAAAAGATGTGGTATGAGTGCCAATGATACAACTAAAAGTAAACCATCACAGCAAGCTATGACTATGTTAACGGTCATAACGGGCCCCAACAATTACTTGCGTAGAATCATTCAAACTGGAAGACCAATATATGCATTTTGTTCATAGTTGTCATGAAAAAATATATAGAAAAATGCTTTACAAGACGCTATCGGTACATATGCATGTCATGACCGTCCAGTTTCTCCGTTTTTAATTTTTCTAGAACAATTTTCCGTGAAACTCATTTAAAACACTATGTTCACCATTCAATACTACCGTTTGTTGCGTAACAATAAATATTTTTCTACCTGCGCAACGATTACTAACGTTTTAAAGCATTTTCACGATATCCGTTGTGTATTTATCCCGTTTGTTTATCTGCAATGACCTTTCGACCTTAATGGGTGATCTCCCTTGAATTTTTTCGCACCTGCGCATTACATAACTCGCTTATTGTTACGAAAGAGGAAATAGTTTCAGTGCCGTGTAAGATTTATTATTAAGTATATAAGCTTTATTTTATATTTATCGCACAAAGGGGTGTTACTTTTTTCATTAATTTTGGACATTTTGAATTCAAAAGTCTCTCTGATATCGGAATTAGTAGCATGTGCTGTTCATTTTCAATTTCACCACTCTTACAGATTTCACAAGTTCTTTCTGAAATATTCAGATATTGGCATATTTTGAAATTCCTGAATGATTTTTAGAAACCAATCTATTTTTACAGCTTGCCAAAAAATCCTCTTAAGACATCCAGCTGTGTGTGCTCCAATGCTGTAGGAAAGTACGCAAAAAAGAAGACTTCCGCCTTCCTAGGACTATTATACTAACGGGACTGGAAACTTACACCAATCAGTGTAATCATACTCAACATCACAGTCGTTAGAACGAGACTTTACCTGCGCGAGATTAATCGATACGCCATATTGTTTTGACAGTGACAGCGTGTCTTGATCGTATAATCTTTGTAATTTGTTTTTATTTTTAATAGTTATTCGAAATAATAATCCTTAAGGTAGTTCAGGGGTATACCGCCATCTTGAATTGTACAATCACAGTACATAATCGGTCTAGTTCTTTGCCCAAATCTGTAAATTTGGAAACAGATTTGCAATTTATTGGTTACACTGATTATTTATATAAAGAAAACTTAGTGATTCATTGCATTATTAAAAATGTTTTAACAAATACCAAATATTTGTGTTTTTAGAATCAATTTTTCAAATAAGCCATTTAAGGGGAGATAACTCTTTTAGTACAAAATTTATACTGGACATATAGGGAAATTTTCATTTTTTACTTGTAGCAAGAAAACAAGTTCGGTGACACCATTTTTTCTTTCTATTTTCTTAAAATATATTATAAAACCTATCTCCTCATATTTTATTTCAAAATTCTGTCTTATAGATTTCTTTTTATGCACAAAAATGTGTTTTTTTCATGAACAATCTAAGCAAATTTTGGCAATTTTGAACGATTCGTACCTTGAAAAATAGTGCGGTGACCCATACTTTTTATTATTTTTTTTAAAAAAGCATAGTAAAATCTTCATTTTGGCAAAGTATAACAAAATTCTGTCATTTTTTTTTTCTATACCCCTAAACTACCTTAATGTAAACACGATTACTTTAATGATAAAAGATATCTCGATCTTTGACAGTTGTTATTAATCACCAAATCCAGGTTTAAGTGTAAAAACGACATCTAAAGGTTGATTTTTTTGTCGGGACGCTGGGAAAACAAGTATGATTCATAAAATTTCTTTAAACTGTTGAAAAAAGTGGAATATAAATCTCATTCTCATTACAAACGGAAACCACATGCAGGGTTCAAATAAATTATACTGTTCCTATAAAATTGCTTACTCCTATTTATATGTGCAATATTTGTATTAAAATCGGGGTGTTTTTTGCTTAGTAATGGTCTTCGGGTGGCATAAGCATATGACTTCGTGAAAATATGTTCAATAAGTTCCAAAATCAGAACTACAAAAGTAGGCCCTTTCACTGCTATTGCTGCCATATTGAAATTTAGGTGTAAACACGAAATTTAGAAAAGTTCAAAACAATGTGGCTATATTTTTATTAGACCACGGGTAACTTTTATAGGGATTAATTATGAACTGAAATTGCCAACATTGTTTTTATTGTTTTATTAGAATTAATTATGATCTGTTAACTTTCGGCGACACGTTGTTTTCTTAGCGGTCAAGTAAAGCGCCGGCATTTCGACTTTATTTGTTTTATTTTCAACACTAATATATTGACTACTTATTAATAATTTTCGTTAACAATAAGAAAAGTATTTATCTTTCAAAACTACTTTTCCAATAACTTGTCCCAGTTTTAACCGGCATTAGTTTGTTCCAGTGTGAAAACATTTATTTCAAGTAAATATATTTAATTTGTTAAAATAGTTTTGTTATTTATATATTTTATTATTTTTTTTTTTTTAATTTAATTTTTTTTTTTTTCAATTTAAAATCCACCAATTTTAACGCTATTCTATTAGCTGACTTGTTCGCCGAAATCAATTGTTTACATGTACCGAAGGCTAATTAACCACGTGGCACGATAAGCTGTCAATCAAAACAAAAAATCAATAATCCGCTATCGGGACAATGAAATCTCAACAGATCGATCAGTTTCCAGTCCCGTTAGTATAGTAGTCCCAGCGACTTCGTACTTTGTCGGCGTGTCATTTTTTTCAATAACTTAGTAAGTGTCTTGAATTGTCACATGTATTGACATGCTCATACTTGATCATACTTTATTCTAGCATTTTCCAATTTTATCTTCTGTAAATCCTAGTTTTGATAAAAATGCATGTTTCCAGAAAGATAAATATATATATATATATATATATATATGACATACTACTTCGGCCTTGGTCGTTTCGGTCCAAAATTATATCTATGACTCTCGTTAGTATTGATTTATTGTTGGTTGCTTAATGTGACAAATATTTCATGCATGTTCCATACGAGTTCTTCCGTAAGATATATAGTAAAATATGATGCAGTGTTTGTAGGAAACAAATTATTATGTCCAGCGGCGGATCCAGCCATTTATAAAAAAGGGGGGTCCTAACCCAGGATAAAGGGGGGGTTCCAACTATATGTCCCCATTCAAATGCATTGATCGTAAAAAATGGGGGTTCCAAACGCCACTGATGTCATATCTGCGAATAGTATCCCAGATCACATGTACAGATTCAAGATGTTATAGTCACACTGCCATAGTGACAGTCATTTCGACCATACAAAATGGATTAGTTGTACGGTATGTATAAAACTCAAATGATAAGGGTCGCTTGTACGGTATGTATAAACTCAAATAATAAGGGTCGGTTGTACGGTATTGTTGTGATTCCGAGTATATCTAATTACCGATAGATACCTTGGATGTTCGTTCCTGCAGTCAGGAACGGCCGATTGCTCTTCAAGTGTAAATAGTCGTCTGTATAGCCATTAGTTTCAACCGGAAGAGAAGGATTTCTGGGTAGTTCCTCGGACATCTCTAGATGGTCTGTCTGATGACCTAAAACTAACCCTACGAATACTACACTCCCCCCAGTTTTATTAATAAGGCCCCCTCTACTGAGGTGGGCCCTGTGAATTTCGCCCAAAATCAACAAAATACAGAATTCATGCCAAATTTATAGAAAATATGCATCAATTTAAAAAAGTATACACCCTATCCCTAAGGTTGGGTGGTATTTACCACCCCTGGTATTTACCAGTGGTATTTACCGGTATTTACCGCCCCGGACAATACTTCCCAAGTGGTCAATACTGGCAAATACTGGTCATTTGAAATTTTCATGTTTCTTTTGACTGACTTATCTATCAATTCTAGTAAAAAAATGGTTGATGAGGAAAACTTTATTCCATTGGCATGATTCAGTTTATGAAAAGGAATGATATTGGTATGTTATTAATTATTTAAACATTAAAATGATTAATTTAGTTCTTAGGGTAATGATATTGCATACTTTTGGTATACATATAAAATTGAGCAGCTATATCAGTTATTTTAACATGTATAAATCAAGATATTTTTTCTTGAAAAGGTTTGAATTTTACAGGTAAATAGAATTACAAGTGACTAGCAATATAGATTATCATGCAGAGCATTACCTATTATATGGCTAACAGGTGTCAAAAGTTTAATTACTATAACAACTGTCCCCTAATAAATGTAACTTGACATAACAGGAAAAAGTCATAAAAGTGATTCTAAAGATTGTTTCAAACAATGAATTAATTCCTGACTATTCAACAGCATGATAGAAATGTTCTAAATGCAGGAAATGTTTTTTTTCAATAAATATATAACATATATATATATAAAACAATTTTTAAACATTTTTTAATTGCATCTTTCAAAATAACTGTTAAGAAAACCAGATGTTATATAGTCTCTCTTAAGTGATCTGTTGTATGATTAAATTAATATTTGATAAATCTTCATTAAACCATGTTCATGAACTAATTAATTGTGACTTTTTGTCCTATTACAATGTAGTAAATAAGTGATTTTCTGCCTTGTGACTATATCTATCCATTTAACAAGTAATTGACCTGAGGTAGGGACTAGTTTTATAGTAAAGTCCTATCAAAATTTCAATTGACCAGTATTTGCCAGTATTGACCAGTATTTGCCAGTATTTCCCGGTATTTACCGGTATTTACCGCCGGCATGGTCAATACTAGTATTGACCGCTTTTTTGCCAACCTTGCCTATCCCCCTAACAATTTAAAAAAGTATACAACCTACCCCCAAAAAAAAAGACCCTTTGTATTCATGGGTCTACTGATACACTAAAAGTTAGTACAATGGGTTCCCAACAAATTGTTCTTCTCTGGATCGTATGCCAACTCTTCCCTGTCTTTGTACAAACTAAGCCCTGGATACTTAATTGCTGTAGGTCCTCTATTTTGTTGGACCCAGGAGGTTGTGCTGATCCATTCTCCGTCGTGTAGGTTTGGTCTCATTTTTCTTTACTTGTACTGTATTTATACCTTTGTAAAGGTAGGGAATTCCAGGGTCCCACTGTCTTCTGTTGGGACCACATCTAACTGAGGCAATGGTCACACGTAAGGCTGTTGTCCCACTGTCTACTGATGGCCGCTGCAGCTTAAAACACCTAGTGACAACACTATCTGCTTTGAAAAGTAGCCCCAATCCCAAATCAGGGCTTTCTGGATTAATGTATACAGATTCCTGGATGAGAGAAGAATTGAAAGTTATTACTGTTTCTTTGTTGAGCAGACTGTTGCTTTCAGTTGCGGCCTTTCTGTCAATTTCTCCCGTTGAGGAAGGGTCCACAAAAGTAAGGGATGTATGACTTTTTTCAGTATTGTCAGTCATTCCTGTGTCAACAACAGGAGTAGGACACGTAGAATCCTGGTATTGCGGACAAACTATGACTATCTTCTCATCACTGGACCCTTCTTCCAAAGTAGTATCTGCCTCACTGTCTGAGGTGGAGTCCCAACTTTCTTGGGCCTCCTCATCACATGCCAAAGTTGTCTCTGTTGGGGCAGCCACCTTGTGAATGCTACTGCTATTCTCAATTGGGAAGATAGCATCTATGGGTTCCCTCATAATATTGGCTACTGGACCCTCCTGGTCCCCTGTGAGCAATGCTGGAGCAACTAAGTTGCCTTGGGGCACCTCACATTTCTCTACTAATGGTATGGTTGGGGTATCCACCATCAAGGAATACCCCTGGTTGGCCCTTTTTCCAACCACCACTGTCTGTGTCCTTTATTAAAGTGAACATCCTGTCTACATCAACCTTGATCAGTTTTGAATATCCGGTAAAGAGTACCCGGCAAAGCCTGGGTGACTTTTGAGGATTTCCTCCACCAATAAATACCCACCAGGGAGAAAGCTGTGGTCCAACTCCAGTGCACCATGCCTCAATATGTTCGCAAGACATTTCAATAAGTAGCAGTCCAATCTACCTGAAGGAGTTGCCTCTTTATTAGAATTGGAGCACTGCTTTGACTCAATCTCTGCTTTAACCTTCACTGACACACTAGGTTCTCTGTTCCCATCCTTGTCCCTGGCACCTACCCCTGAGCCCACTATAGGTACCTCCGCTACTCTGCCTTGGGATACAGACTCAACTACTGAGAGGCCTAACTTCATTTGCGGGGACTCACTCTGGCCTCCTGAGTAGTCCCGTTTAAGTTTAATGGTCCTGTTGCAGTTCTGCTTGACTGATTTATGAAGGTAACAGTTTTAACCCTCCCCTGTAAATCCAGACAGTCCTTCCTATCATGTCCAGGCTTAAAACAGTGGTAGCACACTCCCTCCAATGGAGGCCCTCTATCAGTGGAGGGACTTCCTGAGACGGACTTACCTTTAAAGTTTGGACATTTCATTTTAAATGACAGTGGTGGCAACTTTCTGTCCCTGTCACTCTGCCAGGTGAGCAGCTTCCTTCAATGGGGCTTGCGAGGAGTTGCTTGAATTGGTCCATCATGTCGTCTAATTTTTCATGGACTTGACCAAGTTTGTTTTCAAACTTCTTATCAGACTTTTCTAACTCCACTTTCCATGTACTGACTGGGGCCCTCTCAAGGGCCATGGTATCCCTTACATGGGGCCCCTGATACTCATGGAAGGCCTCAAGGTGATCTTCATACTGCCCATCAGTTACCTGCCTAACCTCATGCCTAATTGGCTTGCCATATATTGCCTGTGTGTTATGTTGGAATAGCCGTATTTTATCTATGGCCTCCTCAATACTTTGGGGCTGAAGGTTAGAGATTTGCACCCCCAACTGTTTGTTTTCAATACCCTTGCACAGCCGTGTTATGGCTTGCTCGTACATGTAATCGTCAGGAAGATTTCTAAAAGCCCTGGTCGCTAAGGACAACACCCGATCAGCCCAGTCCTCAACAGACTCCTCAGGGCTTGCCGGGCATTTTAAAATGAGCCGGGAAGTCTCAGGAGCGCCTTGAAACCAAAACGCTTGTGTAGCTTCTCCACAAACTCCCTATAACTGACCTCCTGGTCTCTTTATGTTATGAGGGCATAATACTCACTGGCTTTTCCCTCAAGACACCAGCAAAGTTGATCCTTGCATTCCTGTGGACACCATTCACAAACCTCTGCATACCTTGCAAATTTTGTGAAAAAGGCCTGCCAGTTGCCCTTCCCGTCATATTTAATATTTTTGGGGGCATTGGTAACTTTAGAGACGCCAACTAAAGTTCCTTGTGCCCCACCTCTGCTGTCGGGTCCCCTTGTGTTTTCCCTAGGCCTATCCTCATATGGTACTGGGTAGGCCTGTTGCCCATAGCTCCCCCCTGCAGTGACCCCATGCGGGGGCACCAGTGTATACCCTTGATTATACTGGCTGTGGGATTGCCTACCCCAATAGGCACGGGCTGGGGTCTGCCTTGTGTCCTCGCTCCTGTTGTCTTGTCTTTCTCCATAGGTGTGGGCTGGGACCTGCCTTGTGTCCTCGCCCTGATTGTCTTGCCACTTGCCATACCTACTACAAGGTGTCTCATACTGCCCCAACCAGTGTGAGCTGGTTGGGTACAGGTGCTGACCCCTGACTAGCATAGTTGCTTGCATGACCCTGGGATGCGAAGGTGTACCCCTTTGGTCTGGACATTCTTGTCCAGCGCACTGTCTTCACCTGGCCCGTACGGCTTGTTCCCAATACTACTCCCTTGGTGTGGGGATTACCTTGTTTTGGGTCACCAATAATGTGGTGACTCCACTCTTTTCTGCAACTGTTCCTGAAGCCCCGTCCCAATTCCCTGGGGTCTTAGGCCTAGCTCTAGCATCCCGGGATATGGACTATAATCAAGGTAGGCAGAGTCCATCTGGCTGGGTCCTCCCAGTGCCCGGACTTTGCCCTGGTACCATGCTTTTGCTTAAATGCAGATTGACCATGTACTCCCCTGTGGGGCAATGTGTCCCCGTCTACTACAGTGTTAACTCTGTTTAATATCTCATCATGCCTGCCTTGGTCCTCAGGTGGTGGCCCAATATTTTGGCCACCCCCATATTGGCTGAAGTCCAGCCTGGATAAGAGGGTCATTGTTACTCGTAGGTGGGAGATTGTGGCCAAGTCTGACTCAGTCACAAAACCCTTGCCCTCCCTAATGTCCATTATTTGCTCCCAGTTTTATGCCTATACCCGGGAGCTGGGTAACTCTTGAAAGCTACAAGTGTTTATGTTTACAACCGACATTTGTAACTGTAAATCACTAACAACAATGTATAACAAAGTTTATTTATTTAAAGAATAAACAACAACAAACAACACACATTGAATACCACAAGTTATTTATTTTATAACACAAATACTTCTGCTTCGGGTAACCCGTCCTTCTGGTCTGCGGTTAACAGAAGTAAACAAAACAATAACACAACGACTGGTAACCCGTCCTTCTGGTCTGCGGTTAACAGAAGTAAACAAAACAATAACACAACGACTGGTAACCCGTCCTTCTGGTCTGCAGTTAACAGAAGTAAACAAAACAATAACAAGTCGACTGGTAACCCGTCCTTCTGGTCTGCGGTTACCTGAACAAAACAATAACAAGACGACTGGTAACCCGTCCTTCTGGTCTGCGGTTACCGGTGACTGGTACCAGCTGTCCCTTCAGGGTCAGCAAGGTAACCTGTCGTCTTCTTGAACAATCCTTTCTCCTAAACTACCGTGAAGTATTCCTCCAAAATACTCCATGAGTGCCTGAATGATTTATTCCTCGCTGGAATAAACCAAATCACCTTTCCTCCTGTTTTACTATTTTTGCCGGTTACGGCATACGGTTGTATGGTATGTATAAAACTCAAATAATAAGGGTCGGTTGTACGGTATGTATAAAACTCAAATGATAAGGGTCGGTTGTACGGTATGTATAAAACTCAAATGATAAGGGTCGGTTGTACGGTATGTATAAAACTCAAATGATAAGGGTCGGTTGTACGGTATGTATTAAAGGTGTCAGACCACCAATTAAATATCCCTATCTGTTCAACCAAATTTTGCAATTTTCACAGCTTTCTAAATATTTTACCTTAAGTTTAACTTCATGAAAACCAGGTATATCCTGAATTGTACATGTATCAGCTTTCTGCATGCCAATTTTCAACATACCTTTAAAGCCTTCTAACAAAAAACTGCCCTTCAAAAGAGGTACTCCAAAATAACCCTGGTTTTCTGGAAATCTTAAAGTAGTATACTATGGAGCGCATTAATCCTCAATTTTAATGCAAACTCAAAGACAAATAAATTTTGGCTCAAAATGGTCTAAATATATTTCTCTTTCACCAAAAGTTTCATTTCTGCAAATTTATTGGTTAGTTTAAGTAAACATGGACATCAAAAGCACTATTTTCTGTCAGAGTAGGGCTACTTTTACATACGTTCTAAATTAGAGGGAGTAATTGGTGGTCTGACACCTTAAACTCAAATGATAAGGGTCGGTTGTACGGTATGTATAAAACTCAAATGATAAGGGTGGGTTGTACGGTATGTATAAAACTCAAATGATAAAGGTGGGTTGTACGGTATGTATAAAACTCAAATGATAAGGGTCGGTTGTATGGTATGTATAAAACTCAAATGATAAGGGTCGGTTGTACGGTATGTATAAAACTAAAATGTTTCTATACACTTTAACTAAGCTTTTGTTTTAGGCACTGGCTACGATTATGTTATATGTTCTTCAAGATAATACTAGAGTTTAATAGTGCCAATAACACATATTTTAGCCCCTATTCAGGTATAAGGTCTAGTACATTTATTATGGCATAGATCAGAGTTACAGTTTAAAGACTTAAGGAACAAACCACATGAACCAGGTGACTTTATTGTAATCTTTTACTGTATATATTTCAGCTATTCAGGTATACAGGCTAGCATGGCACAGAACAGAGTTACCTTTAAGACTGAGAACAAACTTGGTGACTGTCCAGGAGTTGTGACGGGTGATCCAGCCTCGACAAAGAAAGGGCTTGTCGTAATCCAGGAATGGTGGGGTATGAATAAGCAAATTATACAGGAGGCTGAACTCATAGCAAAGTCAGGGTTTGTCACCTTGAATCCTGACCTTTATAGAGGAAAGGTCGCAACTGATAATGAGACAGCAGGACATTATATGAATGATTTAGACTGGCATGGTGCTGTAGCTGACATTAAAGGAGCTATTTTATATCTGAAGAATGCTGGGTGTACAAAGGTGGGTTTTACATCTGAAGAATGCTGGGTGTACAAAGGTTGGTTTTATATCTGAAGAAAGCCGGGTATTCAAAGGTGGGTTTATGTCTGAATAAAGCCGGTATACAAAGGTGGGTTTATATCTGAAGAAAGCCGGGTGTAAAATGGTGGGTTTTATAATTAATCTGAAAAATTCTGGGTGTAAAAAGGTGGGTTTTATATCTTTTTTATATTTTCAGGTTGGTGTTACTGGGTTTGGCATGGGAGGAGCCCTTTCTCTAGCCTCAGCAGCATTAGTCTCGGAAGTTGATGCAGCAGCACCATTTTATGGAATTCCAGGCAAAGCACTGTGTGATTTAAAGAATATAAAGTGTCCAGTTCAGTGTCATTTTGGTAACTTGGATACCCTGGAAGGATTTTCTGCTCCCAAAGATCAGGCTTTGTTGGAACAAACATTAAAAGAGACTGGCGTTGTTTTGAATTTTACCGCTATGAGGCTAACCATGCCTTTACAAATACCACTGGCCCTAACTACAACACAGAATGTTGCGACCTAGCACTAAAACGCATGTGTGACTTCATGGCTAAGAATTTAAGTTGACTTGGACCTGAATTGTAAAACTACACATTATATGATGCTAGACACAACTACACATTATACTATGCGATTCATTTGATGGTTGTTGGGTTTTTTTGTGTGTCGGCAACATTTTGATTCATATCATTTCTAAATGGTTGTATGTAGTGGACTTTTAACATGTTTAAAACTGTTTAAAAATCATTCAATGAGAAATATAGCATCCAATAAAGAAACTTTATTACGTTATTACACAGACATATGAATACAAGGAGATGTGGGATATATGTACCTGGACAGCAACCCTACAGCACAAATAAACAAAATAAAGACCAAACATAAATACAAGGAGATGTGGGGTATATGTCAAGGAGACAGCAACCCTACAGCACAAATAAACAAAATAAAGACCAAACATAAATACAAGGAGATGTGGGATATATGTACATGGACAGCAACCCTACAGCATAAATGAACAAAACAAAGGCCAAACATGAATACCAGGAGATGTGGGGTATATGTCCATGGACAGCAACCCTACAACATAAATAAACAAAATAAAGACCAAACAGAAATACAAGGAGATGTGGGTATATGTCCATGGACAGCAACCCTACAGCACAAATAAACAATATAAAGACCAAACATAAATACAAGGAGATGTGGGGTATATGTACATGGACAGCAACCCTACAGCACAAATAAACAAAATAAAGACCAAACATAAATACAAGATGTGGGGTATATGTACATGGACAGCAACCCTACAGCACAAATAAACAAAGTAGAGACCAAACATAAATACAAGGAGATGTGGGGTATATGTCCATGGACAGCAACCCTACAGCACAAATAAACAAAATAAAGACCAAACATAAATACAAGGAGATGTGGGGTATATGTACAGGGGCAGCAACCCTACAGCATAAATGAGCAAAATAAAGACCAAACATGAATACAAGGAGATTTTGGGTAAATGTCAATGAGACAGCAACCCTACAGCACAAATAAACAAAATAAAGACCAAACATAGATACAAGGAGATGTGGGGGTATATGTACATGGACAGCAACCCTACAGCATAAATGAACAAAAGAAAGACCAAACATGAATACAAGGAGATGTGGGTATATGTCAATGAGACAGCAACCCTGCAGCATAAATGAACAAAAATGTATACCATATTAAAAAATATAAGAGAGTGGTTGACGAGGCAGTTTGTTTGTGACCACTTCCATCTGAGAAGTTCTACATATGTATTTCATTAAATCAATCCATTCAAATAAGGAGATGTGGTATGATTGCCAATGTGACAACTATCCAACAGAGTTCAAATAAGTGGATACAAGCAATCATAGGTTAAAATACAGCATTCAACAATGAGAAAAAAAACGCATAACACATAGTCGGCTATAAAAAAGCCCTGACTTGAAAAAATGTGAAATGATTCAAAAATTTTAAAAAATAGGCCTAATTTATAACATCACAATTTTTCACAATTTACAAAAATAAATATGACTGACATGAACAGTGACAACCACTGGACTACAGGTGTGTAGGATTAAATATTGTCCACCATGAAATTATGTCCTCCGGACACTTTTTCATAGTAAATTGTGTCCACAGACATAATGTTATTATGAAATATCGTCCCGACCATATTTACCTATGAAATCGTGTCCACAGATGTGAAAATGTGTCCTTCAAAGAAAGGACAATATTTCATATGAAAAGTGTCCTTCATAGAAAGGACAGTATTTCACGCGAAAAGTGTCCATTCTCAATACCTACAAAATATATACATAGCTTCAGTTCTTTATCTAAATTGAAGTTTTAAAATTATCATGGGGGTTTTGTTTCTTTTAAAACATGGCATGTAAATTAGAGCATTGAATTCTTCCAAAATGTGATCATTATTTTGTGTAATTAAATATGCATTATACAATGCTAAGATAACTGAAAATGTTGTGGAATCAACCCTCCTGCATGTTTGCGCCTGTCCCAAGTCTGGCCTTAGTTAGTCTTGTATGGTTTTTTAAATTTTAGTTCATTTATATGTTTCGGAGTTTAGTGTCACATCCATTTTCACTGAAATAGTACACATTTTTGTTTAGGGGGCAGCTGAAGTGCGCCTATGGGCGCGGGATTTTCTTGCTGTGTTGAAGATCCATTGGTGGCCTTGGGCTGTTTTTATGCTGTTTGGTCGGGTTGTTGTCTCTTTGACACATTCCCCATTTCCATTCTCAATTCTACCTTCAATTTCTGTTTATATCAAATTAATACTGGTTCTTTTAAAAATTTAAAATTGGTTTGTTTTAGTAATAGAAAATTAAATATAGCTAAAACATTTCAGTGACTTTCTTATTATCTCCCTTTAAAGGACACTTTTTACTGTGAAAAAGTGTCCTCATATTGCAAATCAATATTTACAGGACAGAATTTAATAGTATTTATCATGAAATTATGTCCGATTGAATGGACACTTTTCACAGCAACAGACACATTTAAATATACCTTTTCTAGGAATAAGTGTCCGGGTGGACACTTTTCACAGGACACTTTTATGGCTCACACAGGCTCCTGACTTGGGACACTGAGGCACATAAAGAATGTGGCTTGGTTACACATGTTAGTGAGCTCTTAACTCTCCCAAATAGTGGACACTGGTGTAACAGCACAACATGAGAACAAACTGTAAAATTCTGTCTCAATTTAGTTAAATTGAAAGATCGGTACAAAGCACTGAAAAGTATTTAAAACCCAATGCACTGATCTAACATTACTTACAGTTTTTGAATGCTAGCTCAATGCCAAATACAACTAATAAATAAATCATGTTCTCCCAGACATGAAGAATATTAAGACAATATATGTACAAAAGAAAGAGTTGTATGGATAACAGCTTGTCATTCACGTCTGAGATTGAAGGCAAGCCATTATTTTTATAATATAAGTACCAAATCTAGCAAAATTTTTTTTCGAATGTTCATGGTAAATTTAAGCAAACATGTTATAATGGGCAAACTGAAAATTACTGACTTTTCAAACACTGGATGAAATAAGTTGGTAGTGATTAAATCAAATGAGGTTGGCATCTCTGAAATAATTGTTACCTGTGCATCTCACAGTGGGTATGGTAATGGTATCTGTCTGTCCATACCAAACACATCAATGATCGTTGACAGAAAGCTTTCATAATTGTTAGGATACTTTGCTGTCATATTCTCTTTACCATTTTTCGGGGGTATGGGACAATTAGCCTGTTTTATACTTTTGTACCACAATAACACTTTATGGATGTAACTCCTGTGACACCATTTGACTGAAAGCTATCTTACTTGGTAGGTTTGTTCGCCTTCATGTTTTGTTATGGGACTTTAACCATATTTTGACTCTCAAACCACAAATGACACATTGTAATTCCTCATTTATACAGCGGCTGGGGACATTTTGCTATGGAGTAACAATTTCTTGTTGAAATTTATCTGACCATTGAAATGAGGTGTAGATTTTTCAAGGTCTTGTTAGAAATTGTCTGACCATTGAAATGAGGTGTAGATTTCCCAAGGATAACTATGTTATGAAGATTGATATTAAAGTATGGCTTTCATGACTTCGATACAGAGAAAATGATAATCCTGGGTTAGATGAGATGTACGTCTGTTTGTGGTTATATTACATTCACCCTAATTTTAAATGATTCAGTGAGTTTAGCTTTGAGTTTTGAAATTATTTGATTTCAGAAATGAATGAATATATGATTGCTGTTAGGTATACTATTGGTAGGTCAGTACATCGTACATTTACATCAATGACAAAGCAACCAATTAATAAAATCTTGCCATTAGATATCTAGTTGTTGACCGGTTGTTAATATCATAATGGTTTGGTAATGACCAGTCAATAATTTGTCATCTGCAAATCTGACACTTTTAAAAAGGAAAATCAACTAATAACCCTCTGCACTTTACACATGGAAAATCTTATACCCCTCTGCAGTGTACATCTGGAACCCTAAAAATTCCACTGCAGTGTACACATGGAAACCCTAAAATTCCACTGCAGTGTACACATGGAAACAATCTAAAATCTAAAATCTCTGCACTCTACATGTAAAATATAAAATCCCACTGCAGTCTACACAGGGAAACATCAAAAATCCCACTGCAGTGTTCACATGTAAACATTAAAAATCCCAATGCAGTGTACACATGGAAAATTAAAAACCCTACTGCAGTGTACACATGGAAACATTAAAACCCCCAATGCAGTGTACATATGGAAACATTAAAACCCCCAATGCAGTGTACATATGGAAACATTAAAAACCCTACTGCAGTGTACACATGGAAACATTAAAAATTCCAATGCAGTGTACACACGGAAAATCTACAAATCTCACTGCAGTGTACACATGGAAACTCTAAAACCCCACTGCAGTTTACACATGGAAACCCTAAAAATTCCACTGCAATCTAAACATGGAAACCCTAAAAATCCCAAATGCAGTGTACACATGGAAACCTTAATACCCCAATGCAGTGTACACATGGAAAATCTAAAAATCCCACCGCAATTTACACATAGAAACCCTGAAAACCCAATGCAGTGTACACATGGAAAATCTAAAAATTCCACTGAAGTCTACACATGGAAAATCTAAAAATCGCACTGCAGTGTACATATGGAAATCCTAAAAATCCCAATGCAGTGTACACATGGAAAATCTTAAAATCCCACTGCAATCGACACATGGAAACCCCAAAAACCTCAAAGCAGTGTACACATGGAAAATCTAAAAATCCCACAGGAAACAGGGCTGTACATTGACACCAAAAAGGGCTATTTAGGTTCAAGTCCAGATGGTATGGTAGAGTGTTCTTGCTGTGGTTCTGGTGTGTTGGAGGTTAAATGTCCATTAAGTATTGCACACACCATACCAAGTCATGAAAATCTAACATACTTAGTCAAAGAAGGTAGTAACATCACATTACAAAGAAACCACAACTACTACACACAGATACAAGGGCAAATGGCAATTTGCAATAAACAATGGTGTGATTTCTTTGTATTTACCAAACATGGACACCACTTGGAGAGAATTCTGTTCCAGAAGGATTATTGGGAAAAGATTGTATCGAACTTGGAAAATTTCTTTCTTAAATATGATGTAGTGGAGCTTCTGACTCAGGATATAAAAAAAAGGTTGCACACACAGAAACATCAAGTGGCATGAAGAGTATTTCAAACAGCATACCACTTTTGGCAATAAGTACATGTAAACCAACAAAACCAACACAAGCTAAAGGGAAAAAACTCAACAAGGGACGTAAAAAGGTTGAACAAAACCAATTTATCTGTGTGGCTCATGTCAGCAAACATGTTTAGAAATTGATGAACTTGACAACAACTGTGAATCTGACTACAGTATAGGATGTGACAAATGTAGAAAATGGTTTCATTGGGGATGCATTGGTTTTGATGGTATGTTGAACATGAATAAATGGTACTGTGATGACTGTGAAACTAGTAAGGAAAACAGTTTATGAATAAGGTATATTTTTTATGTCCCACCTACAGTCACTGTAGTAGAAGCATTGTTTTTTTTTTTTTTGCTGTTTTGTCTGTCCGCTTCCAGGTTAAAAAATTTGGACAAGGCAGTTTTTATACTATGTCATTTAAGACTAGACGTACATGTAATATGGTGTACTGTTGTCCATCTGTCTATCCATCTGTCTGTTGACATATTTTCTATTTTAAATATTTTACACTTTTGGTACACACTCTGACAGACTTTGATATTATATGCTGCTTGTTAAACATATCAAACTTGTCGTTTGAATTGTTTTACATTGTCATTTCAGGGCCATTTATAGCTGACTATGCAGTATGGGCTTTGCTCATTATTGAAGGACGTACAGTGACCTATAGTTGTTAATTTCTAAGTCATTTGGTCTCTTGTGGAGAGTTGTCTCATTGGCAATCATACCACATCTTTTTTATATTGAAGAATTTTCTTGACTCTTTGAATAGTAACATATATAATATATAATGAATATTGTATGGTATTTATCCCTGTTAAAGGTATTAAAATTTCCTTTCAATTTTAGGTCAAGTATTTTTAATTTTTTGGTTCACATATATATGATATCATATCCCATTTTGTTGTGGATTGCTAGATACTGTCGACGGAATATAAAATTGACATCACCAGATAATAAAAGTAACTACATAAAACATTTATATTTTATTAACAGTATTTATAACAGAGACCAAAAAATCAATTTGGAATTTTCACAAATTAAATCTGCAAGTTAGTACAAACAAATATATGTATTTAATATCATGATATATATACTGAATATTTTATTTAACCCCCAAAAAACAACCATAATTATATATATTTAAAATTCAACATTCTTGAAACAAGGTTTTGAAATAAACTTATTATAGAAAAGTACATAGACATTTTTTCTCTTGGCCAAAAATTAAAACTGTCAGTTATATGAGGTGAGGTCTAAATACAGTTATAGTGATTGTTAAGTATTATAGTGAAAACTATAACAGTAGTCTGTTAAGATCGGTCAAACTCCTTTATTTTTGCTTCTTGCCCCAAATAACTAATGAAACCAAATCATAACCTACAACATTTTATCAGGTAATATTTTCAGGGCCATAGTGATTTTTTGTTATATACCCCTCCTCCTACTTGAAAAACTAAATTACACCAAACATAATGTACCCTTTTTGTTTTTTTCCTTGGAGGTGAAAATTCAAAATCGTATTTCTTTTAAACTCCTGCATTGTGATACATTTTAGAATTTTGAATTTACAAAATCGTAAAGTTTTAATGTATCAAAATTTGGCACCTTAAGTTTCAATAATTCAAACAGAAAATATAATAATTTTTTAAATGCTTGAAGTCTATCTTCTTGAAAGTGATTATCTTTTTTCAACAAAATATGTGCAATTCATAGTCCTCGATAAACTTTTACAGCCAAGTTGTCTAAACTTTTAAATCCGTGTTAATGAAAACACATTATTATTGTTGTTGAGTTTATTTAATTATCACTTTACTAAAGGTGGTTGCAAATTAGATACAGCGGAACAAATTGTAAAATTTCATTTGCCAAAGGAACCAAAGTAATAGGCAATGTGTTTTTCAAAATTTGAAAACACTTGATTCGGCCTATTGCCCTTTCAACATGAATTCTAACATTGGCAACTGCCTTTGTTTTCAGTACATTTCCCTTAGTCATCTGCTCTGACCCCTGACCAGGTGGTGGTATAATCAATTTTGCCTGTCTCATTACCAAGTCTGATTGTATGGGAAAACCTCTATCTGCCATTACCTCATCAGTTGGATCAATGAGATTTAAAAAACCACTGTCCATAACAATAAAGCGATCAGAGGCCCTCCGCCATAAGCTTCGGAAATGTAGGAAATGCTGCCATTTGGTGCCATTGCAACTAAAAACTTAAGCGTGTTGTTTTTTTTTGTAATCAGACCATGTTTGTGCTTGTAATTCCATATCTCGGGGTCTTTCATTACGGCATTATTTAAACTGAATAAATTGGCACCATTAGTTTTCGTACATTATTTATTTTAACTGAACAGTTTGGTATAAAGATTGCATTCTCATTACCAAAGTCCATGGAATTACGTATAGGAAAACTTTATTGCTAATTCTTCAATCGGATTGACTCAATGATGATTTAAACAACTTGTCATAAATATTTAAAAGATCTAGATGGCTTTTGTAAGTTTCCCAAAATTAGGAAAATTCCTGCCATTTGAAAACTGTCATTGCACTAATTTAAACATTTTTATTGCATTATTTTTTTTAGTTATGTTTATTGACCATGGTTTTCTTGTCAATTCCTTATACTCAATTTTCATGAATTTTTGCACTATGGAATTCACACCCTTTCAAAGAAAATTTGGAAATTAAGTTTTATTTATAATTACAAGACTTTTTATTTCTTTGATTTTAATTGAATAATGAAGGCCTTCAAACTTGTGACGTCACATAACATTCAACATTTAAATATTAGTAACTTTTTGGCAACCTAAATTGTAACATAAAAATTTACCAGTGCCTTCCACTGATACCAAACCTTGCACTTATTAAAAGATAATACAATAACATCTTACATACAAGTGTCTAAATTTGGCTTGTTTATGTGATTTTTGAAAGTTTTTATAGTATAAGATTTTTGTTAACTAATATTAAATTTCCAGAAACATTTTTAGATAAATACTTCTGCATTTCAAACTGTAAGTACCAAATAGGTTTTAGTTCATTATTTATTTTATTGATGTTTATGACGCCAATTTTTCATTCCTTTCTTTATTTTGTTGAAAATGAAATTATTTGAAAATCATATGTTTATTAAACTAGTTTTTGTTGTGAAAATTATAAATTATTTATAAACGAGCACTTAGCATTTATGAATGATTGTTTTAGTTTTATTGCAATTGACCTTTTACTTTAATTACTTGTTTATCCTATTTTAGTACCAGTGTTAACAAGTGGAAATATATTGTGCAATTTTTAAAAAAATAATATACAAAGGTGTTACTTTATTTGATGTTTTTGGAAATTTTGTAATTAAAAGTTTGAATGCAATATACAATGTGTAGCTAGTATTTTCATAACCAACTTTTGTTCAATTTCTGAAAATTCAATGTTATATTTTTTTAGAAAATGTTTCTTAGACCAGTTTTTTCAGGTCCAATTCCGTGTTATTTTTCTTTAAACACTTTTCCTCAAATATTTGAAAAATACTGTCAAATTTAAACTTGCCGTTTACTATTTATTAGGACTAAACTTTTCAAATCTTTATTTAATCCTATTAAATCCATGTTAATCGATTTTTTTCCTGCGAATTATCGAACCAATTAGTGTTACAATAAAATGTTTTGTCCGAAATCATTATGAAGTTGGAAAATTTTCAAAAATTTCATAATTTCTAATTAAAACGAACAATTCAACAAGTATTCATCTTTCATTTATAATTCCATTTCGTTTAATTACAACGAAATTTAATATGGTTGATTTTTTCTGATGATTTTCGAAACCATAAACCTATGACAAAAATTTTAAACATATAGAGGTTCAATGTAAATAATAAGAAGGTTGGGACTATTTTATTGTCAACTGTTGGAAAGAAAAGTTTGAACTATAAATCTCATTCTTAGCGAGACGTACCAGCAAGGTTAACAAAGATTATTGTTTTACAAAATGTTTAATTATGTCAAATTTTATTTAAAATCTGATTTTCTTAAGTAAATGACTTTGTTAAGATATGACTTTGAAATTGTTCTCAGTTAAAATCAATCAAAGTATTTTGTATTGTGATATGTGAATTGGGAAAAAGAAATTTAGTTCAAAAACTTTTTGAGGAACTCTGTTTGCTTATAATTATTATGGACTAAATTGCCTTTTTTTTATTTCTTTTTAAATTTTAATTAATTCGTTATTTCAAAAGGACATCGGGTTCAATTATGTGTCATAATCTTCCATTTATTTCAATATTGAAATTTTCAACACTGTTTGATACTTAATGTCTTTCCAAAGCAAAATATTAAACTTGTGAAAAATTTAATAGTTTCAATAATATATTTAATCCAGGCATTGAATATTCAGTGTAAAAGTATTTGAGTAAATATATTTAATTTTAGGGTTTTGTTATGGTTAATATTGAACTAATTATATTTTTTTTTTTATTAATTTATTTTCCAATTTAAATAAATTTTTTGTTTCCATAGTAGTGCCGAATCAATTGTTTTAAGTCCCTTAAATTGGCTATTTTAATAATTGTCAATCAAAAAAAATTATTTCAATAACTATGGCTTTGTTCCAATAAAGTGTTTTAATTTATTTGATCCAGTTGTTTATTGGGTCAAGTAAATCTTTTATGATTAAAAATTTTGGGTATATTGATATGACTAAATAACCATCCGCATTTAGGCTATTTCTATACGGGCCCAATCAATTATTAGTAGAAGGTCCATTAAACTGGCAAACAATAATAGTTTTGTTCAATCAAATTAAGAAAATGCCAAAAGGCCATACATAAGAAATTCAATGACTTCAGTTTCATCTTTTTATTTTCTACTTTTCCCAAATTTATTTAAAAAAATGCAATTTATTTTGGGTTCCTTTTTTTTCCCGGCCAAGCATTTTTTTTCACTAACTTGTTAATTTATCCCTTTGTTTACCAAAGGCCTTCACAAAAGGAAATTTGGGAATTTTTTAGGGATTCCAACGTTAGGTTACCAAAAGGGAAAAATAAGTTTTTTTTGCCGTGTTTAAGTTTATTTATTTTAGTATAAAAAAGCTTTATTTTATAAATTTTAAATTAAAAAAGGGGGTTTTTTTCTTTTTCAAATTAATTTTGGTTTTTTGAAATTTAAAAGTTTATAAAGGAAACCCTTTTTAAAATTAATAGAATTGGCGCAAAAATTTTCAATTTCACATACGTTTCAAGTTTTTTGAAATTTAATGCAAGAAATTCCGAATATTTTTAGAAAAATTTTTTTTTCCTTTTCCTTTTTCTTTAAAATTTTAAGTTTTTGAAATTTGAAAAAAAGAAAAAAACCCTTTTTTTTATTTTAAGGGGTTTTAAACGTTAAAATTAAGTTTATTTCTTTAAACCACAGGGCCAAAGAGAAAATTTAAACCTTTGGATTTACAAAAAGAATTGTTTTGAAGGAAACAAGGTTTTGATTCAAAATTTTTGGTTTTAAAAATTTTTAATTGAAATTTCAAATTAATTTTTAATTTTAAAAAATTTTTCTTTAATGTAAAAGTATTGTTTTGACCCGTTTTAAATTTCCAAATTGGGGGTAAAAAACGGACACAAAAATTGAAATTTTTTTGATATGGAATTAACCGTTTTGGGAAATTTTGGGCCCCAATTGAATTATAAAATCCTTAAACTTTGTTTATTTTAAAAGAATTAGGGTTCTTTGTTGGAATCAATTTTTAGTTTTTTTGGCCTTTTTTAAATTGGTCAAATTGGGGGAAAATTAAACTTTTTTA